>VUQK01023177.1:27565-37791 GCA_015106715.1 Bujurquina vittata | reverse complement strand
AAACTCGATTTACATCGCAAGTAATAAAATGAAGTGCCGCCATTTTTAAGAAAATAAAATAAAAAAGAGGAAGCGTAAAGGTGAACTGATTTATGCTATTTCTTATTAATTTCTAATTAAAAAATGTATATATTTCACCTACATTTGCCTCTTTAATTACTTGGGACGGATTTTATTTTGAAATTACACAACTTATAAGACTGAAAGATAAACGGAAGTGACGGAACAACCTGTCCTAAATAAAATTTTAATAAAATGCAGTGATACCGGTTTATCTGGAGAGTTTTACCTTAATTTCTGGGAACTTATCTAAAACCCACTATTCTATATGTATAAAGAATGCATTAATCATGGGGATATGTCTTCTACAATGAAGCAGGGTATCATCTCACATATCCCCAAACCCGTTAAATATTGAGAATTGTCGCCTTATAATTCCCTTAACATTCTAGCCTTAACGTACACTAACAGACTAAAGATAGGCCTTGATGCTATAGTTGCTGAAACCCAGACAGGCTTTGCGAAAAAGCGTCATATTAGCAATAACATCAAATTAATTCTGGATTTAATTGATTATGCTAATGAGATAAAGTGCGATGCATCTTGTTTCTCGACTTTTATAAAGGCTTCGACACAACTGAGCATAAATTTCTTTTACGTTCGCTTAAAACATTCGGTTTTGGTCAAATGTTTGTTGATATTGTCAGTATGTTTTATAAATATTAACAGCTCTGTAATAATCAATGTGAATTTGTCTAAAAGATTCCAAATTAATAGAGGTGTTCGTCAAGGCTGCCCTATTTCACCCTTTTTATTTATCTTAGTCATTAAATTATTGTCAGTTCATATTTTTCATGAATAAAAATTTTTAAGGCATTTCAATTTGTGGTGGAGAATTAAAAATTTCCCAACTTGCCAATGACGCAACTTTTTTTTTTTTTTAAGATAAACATCAGCTGCCTAACTCCTGAAAGAGAAATTAACCACATCAATAATCTTTTTGATAGTACTGGCAATATGTTATCCTGTGAGCACTTTATGTCTGTCCACAGTTTTCCGGTTCCTTACTGTGAATTTAATAAAATAACCAATGCTATTTCCAAAGAGTTAATTCAACTTGCAAAAAATCACTTGTTTTACAATGAATTTACGGAAGCTCTGCCTATGCTTATGCTGGAAGGAATTAAACTAACACATGTCAGTGTTGTTTTAGATTTGCTGTTCTTAATGGAAAACCTGTTTGTTTTATATATTGTTATTCAATAAAGATTTATTTTAAAAAATGCAGCGATACCGCCTAGTTAAATTTATACAAATTATACATATATTTTTAGTAATATAGATAGATTACACAATATTACAATTATATATGTTTTTAAATAAAAGAACTTTATTTTAAATCAAACAAGTATGCAACAATCACTAGAGGTCACTGTTGTTCTTGGTGCAAACAATCTGACACATCAGTCTGACAGGAGACCTCCACTGCTCTGCAGAACTACATAAGCTGCAAGGTGTCAAGGTGCTTCAGGATATTGTTGATATAAAAAACTGCCTTACTTTTATTGCATTACACACATGCTTTGTGTAACAGTCATATAAACACATGCTATTAGATTGTGTAATAGCCATATACTTATAATCATCTGTGTATTACTGGGGTACTTGTTTAATATGTTTAAGAGCAGAAACCCCCCATGTTAATTAAAAGTTAAAAAAGTTATAAATGAATCAACAACATTTTTAAGGCTAATGTATTGACTTGATTTATTTATTGAGACAGACATATTAAATAACAAAGAAGCTGATCGTATCTTTGCGTGTACATAATTACCTTAACTGTTTACCTTTCATCTGTCAAACAGATAGCACAAGGCACTACGTCATTCTTGTTTTACATGAGCATCAGTCAAAGAGGTATAAAATGAACAAGCTGCATGTATGGAAAACTTTTGGCTTTATGTGCTGCAGACCAATAAGTACGGGAGGCTTTTCATGGCTGACCCTTCTGCCTGAGCCTGACTGTGAAAAGCAGTTTTGTTGGCAACAAGAAACACCAAGCTCAAAGATGTTTACACTCCACTCACTGATCCTCGGAGGAGCTGGAGAGCTATAATTACCTTTGGTCATCACCACAGAAAATAAACTCAAATGGTTGTTAAAAGTCAAAAGGAAACAATTTAAACTTACACATCACATTTAATTTTCAAGATATTTGTAAATTGCCTCACGGTGCTACCTCATAATTAATGTTAAGTCTACTTTGAGCAGTCTTGTAGGTGTATATACACAGCTACAAGAGCATTATGTGCATGTTTTACCCATCCTAACTGCATGGCTCCATGTTTAACAAAGCACTAAAAGATCTCTTCCTGTTAAAAGGGAGTTCTTCCTTCCCACTGTCACTAAGTGCTTGTTCATAGGAGATCACGCAATTGTTGGGGTTCCCTCTGTAATATTTTAAGGCTTACGTTTTACAATATAAAGCATCTTGAGGCTAATGTTAATGTGATGTTACTCTCAGAAACATTAGTTTCATCCAAGGACTTTAACAATATCATTGTTTGCTATATATTACTATATTAATGTGACATCAATGTTTCATGTTTAAATATCACCATGATTGGCTGTTAAAAACTCCAAAATAATCCAGTAAGTATTAAATAAGTGAGCCTTGAGTTCTGAACCATTAGAAGCAAATTTTAAGAACTCTTAAAGTGGAGGGTTCATAGAGCTGAAATTTAACCAGAGGTGGAAAGAGTCCCCAAATATCCTGCTGTCACAGAAGAGTTCATACGTCACTGATGTTTTGTTTTGCTGTTATACTCTGCTTTCATAACAAAACAGATTGTTGTACATGAAATGAAAGTTGCTGGCTTAAGATGTAAATAGAAAGTGAAAGAGGAGGGAGTTAAATGTGCACACCACACCTTTGGCATGAAGTAACAGCGCTTACATGTGTTTTTCAACCCTGAGAATTCCATGTGGTGATCTCCTGTACCTAATACGTTTTGAGGGATCAAAAATGTTTGAAAAAAAAAAGAAGACTTAAATAGGCTAAAGTTTGTGTGATTCTGTGAGGGTCAGATAGGAAGCATGCACTGGTTATTTTATAGAATTATGCTTGTTTCCAGGGAATGTGCTATGATAATGTAGACAGACGACACCAGAAACTGTATGAAGGCCAAAAAACACCCAAATTAGTGCTTAAATAAAGCCAGTACACATCACCCCACAACCAGCAAAACAACTGTATTTGCCACCCTTCCCTTCATGTTGTTGCCAGCACTGTGCCTCTTTCCCAGTTAAATGTCAACAATCTGTTCATTTGTTTTTGCCTGTAGCTGTTTCTGTGGTCAGATTTGTTACCAAGTCCCGGTGCAGGCGTTTATCTTTTTCCTCATACCTCAGATTAGAGGTGGCAGCTAATGCTGAAAACACATGCAGGAAAAAAAGGAAATCTCACGCACTCATCGGCAACAATAACGGTGTGAACAACAGTGATTGGAGGAAGCAGGATTAGCCTTAATCTAAAGCATTTATGTGTTTGTTTAAGGAGGCAGATATGCTCATTGAGAAGGGGGATACCCTCCCGTCACAGTGACACCTCAGAGACGGAGGTGTAATCTGCTGGAGATTGTAAAAAAACAAAACAAAAACAATCCCGGGGTATTGCTGCAGTGGGATTGACCCCCATGCCAACTCCACTAATGATTTTTAAGATTACTGACATAATTACCAAGATAATCTGATGAATAGATGTGTGCAAGCTTCCCTCTGTCATCTGATGGGCCCTTCACAGCCTAATGCATGAATGCTCCTAAAGTAAATATGATGTAGGCAGATGTGGGAAGAGCTGCTGCACAGTGATCCTGAGCAAACAGATGGTGGCAGCATTGCTGCAGTTTGTGCTCGCACACAAGCCCCTGAAGTGTTTACTTCTTACTCTTCTCTATGAGATGGCTGTTTTTCATTCAGTGGGAACATTTTGGAAATAAAGCGCAGCATAAGCATAAAGGAATACCAAACCCCAGGCTTTAAAAAAAGCCCCCCCCCCCTTTCCTCTGCTTTTTGCCTTTCTCTCACAGAAAAAGGCCCCCTTTCAAATAGATAATCACCCTAATTAGCACCAAATATAGCTGGAGAGTTGGATGTGAACATAAATGGTGATGTGCTCAAATAGGAGGCACGAGGTTCCAGTTGGAGAGGAATACCCACAGGTCTAAAAATAGGCCACAACACTTCTTATATAACAAGTGGGACATCGGGGGTTGTTTACAGCCTTCCCTGCTTGAGAAATAAAGGGTTACAATCCAGCATTATGTTGCACATTTCAAATCCTAATTAATCCTAATGGGCTCAATTGGCCTGCACAATCAAACCGAAAACAAGAATATGTTTTGAAATGAAGCATCATTCTCACATAAACAGGAATTCACGTTCTTCAATGGACTTGTGGTATTTTCGTTTTCTACGCGCGAGAGAGAGCTGTTGGAGAAGCGGGGAGGGAGGCGGGGTTTGCTTGCTTTGAATGACTGAAGCAGCCAATGGGCGGCGACGCTTTGCGCTGACGGACAGGCACGGCCCCTGCAGGACGCCCCGCCTCCCTATGACTCCGTGTTTTAGTCTGTTTTTAGAGCAGCAGCGTCACATGTTGTTTTTCTCCAGGATCAGCGCAGTCTGGTCCCCACTGCACTGTTGCTTCTGCCGTGGCGGACAGCGGATATGTTCTGCAATGGATTAGGGTTTATTTTTGTTTGTTTAAAAAACGGTTTATATTATATATTTATATAGAATTTATTTTTGCTGTGAGTTTAGGGGGAAAAAGAGGAATTTGCTGATCTGGACTTTAAAAGAGAAGCTGAGGGAAAATGGCAAGTCCTCCGGCGACGGGAGGACACCTGTTATCTAATGGGACGAATGGGGTGAAGAAGTACGGGTACCTGAGGAAACAGAAGCACGGACACAGGCGATTTTTTGTGCTCCGGGAACCGATCGAAAGCTGCCCGGCCCGGCTGGAGTATTATGAGAGCGAGAAGAAATGGAGAAACAAGTCCGCCGCGAAACGGATCATAACTTTGGACTCCTGCCTGTGCGTAAACAAACGCGCCGACGCCAAACACAAGCACCTCATCGCCCTCTACACCAAGGACGAATACTTCGCTGTGGCTGCAGACAACGAGCAGGAGCAAGAGAGCTGGTACATGGTTTTGACTGATTTAATAGCTGAGGGGAAAGTGTACGACAGCCCTGCTTCCACGTCCTCTCTGGTGGGCTTTGAAGAGACCAGTTACGGACTCCTCACTCCTTCAACACCTGCCTACAAGGAGGTATGGCAGGTCATCTTGAAATCCAAAGGTTTGGGCCAAGTGAAGAACCTCACTGGAGTGTACAGGCTGTGTTTGTCCAGCAGGACCATCAGCTTTGTGAAACTGAACTCTGAAACAGCTGCTGTCAGTTTACAGCTCATGAACATCAGGAGATGCGGCCACTCAGACAGCTTCTTCTTCATAGAGGTTGGTCGCTCCGCAGTCACTGGGCCCGGGGAGTTCTGGATGCAGGCGGAGGACTCGGTGGTGGCGCAGAACATCCACGAAACCATCCTGGAGGCCATGAAGGCCATGAAGGAGATGTCCGAGTTCAGACCGAGGAGCAAAAGCCAGTCTGCTAGCACTAACCCCATCTCTGTACCCACAAGGCGCAACCTCAACAACCTCCCTCCGAGTCAGACGGGCCTTGTGAGGAGATCCAGAACGGACAGCATGGCAGCCACTTCCCCAGGGAGGAAGGTCACGTCCTGTCGAATAAGAACTTCCAGTGAGGGAGACGGAAGTGTGTCCCGGCCTGTGTCCATGTCCATATCTGTGAACGGGAGTCCCACCAGTCCTAACTCTGGGAATCACCTCAGCAGGTCCCACACCCTCAGCAATGGTCGCACTTGCAGGATGCTAGAATCAACTTACAACCTCCATCACAGCCGCTCGATGCCAGTGTCCAACTCCCCTCCTGCTGCCTCCAGTCCCATTAGCATGTCTCCTCGAGGGGGGGGCAGGATCTGCACTCCTGACAAAGTCAGGCGCCCCTTCAGCTGCAGCGCCTCCATCTCAGGCTCTCTCAGCGACACCGGCTTCATGCTGTGCGATGATTACAGCTGCAGCCCAGGTGAACCCAGGTTCCTCCCCCTGACTCGCAGTGACACCCCTGACTCCCTGTCCAGCACTCCTCCATCACGTGACACCAGCGACCCTTGTGGCTACATGATAATGGAGGGTGCAAATGGCAGCAGGTGCGGCAACGGGGGCGAGGGTCTGGCTTACAGGAAGCGAACGCACTCCCTCACCACGCCACGCCAACAGAGGGTGGTGGCCCCGCTGTCCTCGGCCTCTCTGGATGACTACACCCTCATGAGGATGGCCCACGGACAGAACTCCCACTCTGCCTCACCCAAAGTGTGCTACCCTGAGGATTACGGCGACGTTGAAATCGGTTCATCCAGGAGCTCCAGCAGTAACCTCGGCGATGATGGTTATATGCCCATGACGCCAGGTATGGCACCTCAGTCTGGAAAGGCAGACAACTATGTGCCCATGAGCCCCATGTGTGTCTCAGCCCCGAAGCAGATTGTGAACCCTAGGGTGCATCCTCAGGCGGCTGCCAGTGGCGGTTACAAGACCAACTCCCCTTCCTCCAGTTCTCTAGAGGACAACGGCTATATGAGAATGTGGTGTGGCTCTAAATCCTCCATTGAGAGCCCAGATAGACATGCTGAATACATGAACATGTCCCCTGGAAACCCGCCTCCACTCCAGACCCCACCTGATTACTGCTTGGCCCTACTGGCCTCTGAACCCACATCAGTTAGGCCAGCCTACCAGACCGGCTCCCTCACGCTACCTGCAAAACTGCAGGCCTCCAAGAATGAAGATAACAACCAGTATGTACTGATGAGTCCCCAGAGTTTGAGGCAGAGGCCTGGTGAGTCAGACTATTATTCAGTGATGCAGCCCAGTGCGGCTCAGACCTCACCGCTGTGCCCCTCAGCACCCTCTCCAGTCAGACACAGCCGAGCTGAGAGTCTGGCCTACAGGGGGAGGCTGGGCAGACCTAACAGGCTGTCTCTGGACACCCTGAGGACCCTGCCCAGCATGAATGAACATCCCCTCCCTGGAGAGCCCAGGAGCCCCGGGGAATACATTAACATTGACTTCAGCGGCGCCAGATTCTCCCCACCCTCTGCTGTATCCACAGAGAGGCAGTCTTCATCACTGGCTTCCAGTGGCGGGGGCCCAGGGAGGTCATCTCTGGCAGACTACATAAACCTGGAGCTGGGATCACACTCACCAAAGGAGGCTGACACTCCTGCTGAGCGCTTGGACACACTCCCAGAGCTAACCTTGTGCTCCTGCTCAGAGGAGGATGGAGTATACCATGTGGATGGTGAGAAAGACTCCCAGGGCCTCAGTGATGAGGTGAAAAATGATTATACCGAGATGGCATTTGGGATGACCAGCTCGCCCCCACAGCTTGTACCTCAGAACGCAGCAAGGTGTGTGTCCGTCTGTTGTGTTTTATCACTAATTATCAATTATATAAAGCATCTGGGTGTATGTGTTGGTAAAAATGTTGATCGTGAGATGGTAGAAAAAAGAAGCAGGTGGCAACAAAACATCAATTAAATGTATTAGATATTTTAGCTACGAGAACATTTTTAGTTACTGATTACCTCATTTGTCTGCTTCTGTTTTCCAGTAGCCAGAGCAGCAGAGAGAAGATGCTCTCTATGGAGGACCAGGACATCCCAGAGCACATCGGGGTCTTCCTGCTCGGTGCAACCTCTTCCTCCACAGTGGACCCTGACCGCTCTGCCAAGGTCATCAGGGCACATCCACAGGGACGCCGGCGCCACAGCTCTGAAACCTTCTCCTCCACCGCCACCGTGACCCCAGTCTTCACATCCTTTGCTCGTGGTGATGCAGTAAAGAGGCACAGCTCAGTGGAGAACATCTCGTCCCGGAGCAGTGAGGGCTCCGACGAGGAGTACGGAAGCCCCGAGAACCAGCAGAGCTCGGTGGGCTACCCCAACAGACTCAACTACATTGCCTTGAACCTGGAGAAGTGCGAGGACCTGGTCGGCTTCAAACCCGCCAGCAGCTGCAAAGGGGGCATCAACGGATTGCACAGCTCACCATATGTCTGTTTGGGATTCAAGGAGGCTGCAACCACTGCTAAAGGTGGGTGAGGTTTATGTCAGATGTGTTACTGCTTAATAAAATGTGAGAGGCCTCTCTTTAATTGAAAAGAGAGCAGTACTACACAGTTGTCAAATTTGGGAGAAAAAAAAGATGAGTGAAGATTTGCATTTCCTCTAGATTCAAATTCCTACTGGCTCGTCAGTAGCTGATGCTGCCTTCAAGTGCTTCTTCTAAGCTTCTACTTTTGAGTTCTTACGTGAGTGGTTAATCTTTTTTGTGCTTAAATGGCAGAGTGCTGCTTGGTGTCGGAGTGTCCAAATAAAGAGAGGCAAGGCAGCGTTTTTAAAGTTTCTTTTAATTGCTTTTAGAATCCTTAACAGATAGGGTTTCCAGTATTTCCCACAGCATGTGAACGCAACATGAGGGTGCTGTGAAACGTGACTAGGCTGAGGGCTGTGAAGTAAACAAGCACCATGACAGAGCAGGATGCTGCCTTGCTGCTGCTGTCGTGGGCTGAAGATTCCAGAAATACAATCTCAGAGTTCCACCGACGCTTATTAAAAATGGAAGTTTTTGCAAAATGAACAGAAATAACAGATTAGAGATTCATTCTAAACCTCCTGCAAAAGCTCCACAGCAACTAATGATAATCAGAGACATTAAATATTTGTTTGTTAAGTCTATGGAACTTGTTTACTGTGGCAAGTTATTAGCAGTCGTGCTCTTGTCGATGCCACGGGAATCACAGTGGAGGCTTCCTGTCAGTCGTAATGTCTCTCTGAGCCGCAGGCATTTCCGGCTGTTGTTTTTCAGGTGGGTAGGCATTAGGATGTGTTGCACATTGATGTGACCTCTATAGACCCCTTATTCCCACCATCCTGTGATCAATGCTGAGTCCCAGTATATCCCAGTGAGCAAAACAAAAGCCCCAGTGTGGGGTAGCAGACGACAGGATTGTGGGGGTAGCAAACATAAGTGCTACCCCCTCTGACTGCGCAGTGTTGAGTTTAAAGCTAAATGACCTTCTGACCCCCATGCTTCCGTCTGAGACATCCGGCTCATATGTGCTTGTGAGCACGTAGAGATCAGAGGGGATGGAAGGATGTTGTACCCCCAGTGTGAGGGCCAGCGTAAGTGGATATATGTCTGTGTGTGTGTCCTTGTGAGCAGTGACAAGGGGGAAAACAATAAAGCGGGGCCATCAGGTAACTGGATGTCATGCTCTGCATTCCTGGCAGAGCTAGGTTGAAAAGTTGCTGTGAGAGGGGGTTTGTTTTTGTCCCGGCCACTTGAATAGAAGGTGGCTTTTATTTCACCACAAGAGCCCGTGTGTGTGTGTGTGTGTGTGTGTGTGTGTGTAGGTTTCATTTTTAGGATGTAGAAACAGGAAAAAAAATTTCTATGTTAAGTTATTAGTATTTATAGAGTCAGTGGGGTAAATAAAGTGGAATGTACCAACACTGAGGCACCTCCCCCCTCTCCCCCACTGCATGGAAAATCAGCTTTTTTCCCCCCAGAAGCGCCTTAATTTATGCTCTTTAAGCTCACAACTGTGCACAGTCTTTGACAGTGACATGTTTGTTTTTATCTGCTTTGGCTCGCACGTGTCCTGTGCTCATGTTTTTGACGAGTGCTAATATTTTTACGGCACTAATAAAGCTTTGAATTGACTAGGGAGAGGGCGGGAAATAGTCGTGAACATACATGTGGACTCGAGCACGTACACATAGGGTGTTTCTCTCCCTCTCTTTTTTTCCAGTGGTGTAGCCCGTATCCGTGAACGCTTGGCAAAGACATGCAGAAAGAGAGGGAGAGAAAGTGTGTGGGCTGTTTTGTTTTCCAGTGCTGCTTGCCTGGCTGTTTGCAGGGGAGCGAGTAAATGCGTGCATAATGGAGCAGGATGGCACGTGCCCTTCTGCCTCATTAGGCTGTTCACTTACAAGAAGTAAGACAAGCAAAGAGAGAAAGCGGGGGGGGGGGGGGCAAAAAGGGGGGGGGGGGTCTCGGGTTTTTTAAGGGAAAAAAAAAACTCAT
>VUQK01023177.1:3738-25944 GCA_015106715.1 Bujurquina vittata | reverse complement strand
TCGAAAATGCAGATATGGTTTGTGTCGGGTTAAAAAAAAAAAAAAAGTCAACAGTTTCAGTTTTGTTGCTCATGCAAAGCCAAAACACAGATAGATATCAACCTTTAATAAGGAGGTAAACAAACTACCAAGCACAAAAAAAAAACACTCCAGCACAGTGTGATACAGAGAGAAGCTAAATGAGGCAAAGGAGTATTGTTAGGAGGGATTAATCCATAAGAACACAAAGAATGGCCACCTTATTTTTAGAAGCTGCCGATGCTCAGTCGGGATCCCACTGTTGCATTTTAAAAGCTGTTTTTAAAACCAAAAGTATAAAGATTTTTTTAGTCTAGCTTTACTGCCATGTAGCTACAACTGCCACATCTAAGGTGTGTAACATAGCTACAGCCCTATGACGTGTTACTACAACAGTTAAATGTTACAATTATAACTTACCAGCATAACAGTGTCATTTTACAACACAGCAGTTTACCATTATGATGAGTTTCTAATGTCCACAATTTAACTTTCAAACCCAAAAGCAGCATCTGTCTCTGTATATTCCAGTATCAGCTCAGACTTGTGTGAACAACTCTCCCATAATACATTGTGTTGGGCAATGTCATGATCCTGAACTCTATAGTATGCACTGGGTTTAGAATAAGCTAGTATTTCTAAATATATACTGCAGTTTTGGATGGCAGAGGTGATATTGTGTAGGAATTTTGAGTAAATAGAAGAGGTCCAAGAATGGATCTCTGTGGAACACCTTTATTAATAGTACAGAGATTTGGCCTGAAGACTACTGCCAGAAAGACGGCCATTTATAAAGTAGTTAGCAAAGTAGTGACACTTAGAAAAACTGTCCAACATGCATGTGCTCTTAATATACTCTGTAACCATGACTAGTGGTGTTTATCACTGGGTTTAAATTTTAACTAAACATTACATCAGCAGGCCCAAAATTAAGATGGGCAATAAACTAAGGAATAACGGGGCTGTAAGACCAAAAGGAGCCCTGCTGTGTCACTTCAAGTCCCTCCTGAGTGCTAGTGGCAGATGGCCATTCTCCGGAGGGCGTGCGTGTGTGTGTTGGGGATGGAATAGAAGGGGCGTTAAACACCTGCCACCCTGTTCTTTCTTTACACCCTCTCATTACACCGATTTCCCTGCCACATGTATGCAAACTAGCATGTAAACAAATATATCCTGCTATATGTCTCTCTGCAGTGCACGTCCATACCTCTTCACCCCCCCACCCCACCCCAAACTAATGACAGCCCACCATCTGTTGCACCCACTGGCTAGAAAGAACGTCAGCTGTGTGTGTGTGTGTGTGTGTGTGTGTGTGTGTGTGTGTGTGTGTGTGTGTAATTTGTTGGCCAGATTAGAGACATCCACGTCCATCTACTCAAATCCTGCTTCCCCCTGACATCATTCGTTTGGTTGTACTGTGAGTGAT
Source organism: Bujurquina vittata (assembly GCA_015106715.1). Classification (NCBI taxonomy): domain Eukaryota; kingdom Metazoa; phylum Chordata; class Actinopteri; order Cichliformes; family Cichlidae; genus Bujurquina; species Bujurquina vittata. The sequence goes on along the minus strand of VUQK01023177.1, from coordinate 24,500 downwards.
GTCATTGCAAAGACGATGCAGTGGGTAAATGCACCCACTGCATATTCGATGTATCTGTTACACAAGTTTCCACTCATTTGTGTGCTTGATGTTAGAGGGTGAACGCAAGCGAAAGAGGTCTAAGTTGCACAGCCATGCATCCCTAACTCGCTCTGAGCATGCTCAGTAGATGAGGCTGTTAGTCAGTTTCCAAAGTGCGGGCTGGGACCTGTGTTTTGTGTTACAAGATAAAAGCTGGGGGTACACAAGACTAAGGGGGGGAAAGTCTGTTATTTTATGTCACACTTTATTCTGCAGTTTATGGATTTACTCCTAAAGGTGACGCCTGATTGCACGATCCATTCTTGCTGCACACTGGGCCTTGAACATGTAGACATGCCAGCTGTTAAATAGTTTATTTACACCTGCGTCAGAGTGGTATTGAAGTTGGGATGTTTCGAAAATAACAAAGCACTGCAAACAGCCAAAGCAAGAACTCCAGAAATGCCATGTTACATGATATATAGAGAACAAACACGTAATGCCAAAGGCTGTTGTGTCAGAGTTTCCAACGGTGTGTGTGTGTGTGTGCGCATCACGGCTCAGGGAGAAGGAGGGGGGCTAAAGTAGGCCGGGATGTTCCAGACAGAAGCGCTAGCTGCTAGATAACTGCGTGGCCAGCGTTCCCCACATTTAGCCAGCCACGGCTCCAGATGAGATTACAGCCTCTGCAGGCGAGATTAGATGGCCAAGGGTAGATCAGCAAGAGCCGGTGGCTGCTCTGCAGAGAGCAGCTGGGCAATGCGTAACGTAAGGTGCAGGAATTGGGATGTTTTGTCCAAATTTGAATGTGTTTATAAAACTGAATTCAACAGAAATCTGAATGGACTGTAAAATTATCACATGAAATTCCCATCTGGCTCCACAAATTTAGTTTGGATGCCAAAGAGAGTTGTTATATTTAAATAGTAAATGATATAAGATCCAGGGACTTATCTTTGGATTTAGTGATTTTAGCATCTTTAATGTCCCCAGCAACATCCTTCTCTATTTTTATCATTATATGCCTAAAATATCTTAAAAAGATCTAAATATGTGGTTCTGTAAAGGGGAACATTGTGGAGACTGAAGATGTTCTGGGCTGTTTGTTTATATGAGCGCTGAATGACAGATCCAAAAATGGAAACTTTTCAGGAACAAAAACAGCCTGTCTGTTGCATATATTTGAAGTCATTCAGCCGGCCTTTATAAAAAAAAGTTTCATCAGCCTTACAGTGCTATAGATTTAGCTCAGTTTAATGACACACATACGCTTCTCCTCTTCATCAGCACCACTGCAGCATTTACATGGTACACTTCCCTCCTCTATGTTTAATATGAGAGATGCATCGGCTTGTAGCTGTGCTCAGTGTGTGTCCATAATAGCATGACAATCCCCCCCAAAAAAGCTCACTGCATCCTAGATTATGTCATTATGTCTGCTGTGAATGTGCCCCCTTGCCCTCCACCCCCACATAAGCTGTGCTTCAAGTTGCTGTCCAATAAGGCCCAGCCTACACACAAACACACTTGTAACACCTTTAACCATAGAGTATTTTTTATTGGAAAAAAATTTTCTGATTTGGTCAGATCATAATGAACAAACATTGTCTCTGTGGAGGAATAATTAAAAATAAACAATTGCCTTAATTTTAATAACCTGGCCAGAGTCAGATTATTTAAAAAATGGCATAAAAAATTTGATGTAAATGCTTTTGAAATGAAATGTAAATGTTTTTGAACCTACTCAAAACATTTTTAACTGCAACTTCACCAGAAATTTAACACAGCAGGCTACATGCAAACAGCCCTGAGCAACCTTCCATTAGCTTTAAAAAAATGATACCAATAAAAGTCAATGTCACTGTTGAGACAAGCAGTACTTTCACACTGTTAAATCACCGTGTGTGTGTGTGTGTGTGTGTGTGTGTGTGTGTAAACTTATACGTGCAGAACCCTCACGTGTGTAGCACCCTCTTGATATTTAAGCTGTTCCTGTGAATCCTTGTTATTGTGGCGGACAAAAGCCTAGTCTGAGCCTGTGAATGAGTTCACTCTGAACAGTACATGTGTACTGTACAGAGTGAACACTGTTCTCTCACAGCCCGTCTTGTCTGTTGTCTCAAGAGGTCTGCCTTATTGGCACCAGTATTGTATGTGGGACGCAATCAGACTACCGACTGGGGGGGGTGCTTTCAGTTAGAACGATTGTTTTTAAGTAGCTTTTATTGACAACAGTCATTCTGTGCTTTGTAGTTAAAGAATATGTGTTTGAATTATTGCCAAAGAAACAGACTTGTTAAGTCATTGGGTGTTCTGCAGCGTTAAAGGTGCAGTGTGAGAGTTTTGGCCACTAGTGGTGCTATAGAGCAGTGTTTGGCAGTGTTTTATGTAAACAAAAAAAAAACCATTTGACATGGTTGTTAGGCCTCACGTGATATTCGCACAAGAGTTCGTGAGAAACAGTGGATAATAATTTTGTTTGTTTCCAAAAGAAGGCAATTGCAGCTTTAAGTTTCCATTCACTCACCCCCTCCCAGCTGATTAAAGTGAGACTTATTTGCATTGCTGGCTATTTTTTTTCTTCTTTTTTTACACGCCAAGAATTTCAGTACACTTTGCTTGACAGTTGAATGCAAATGACTACATATGCACATCCTGTAGCATGTGATTGTTAGAGAATGTACTCGTTTATTTCACTTTTATAAAACCTACTGGAAAAAGTTAGGAAAGGTGAAAATTGTTAAATATTTCTGTTAACGCTGGCTTCTCTTTTTTGTCATCTGTTCCAGACTGAAGGACTCGATCTCCCCTCTGACTTAGCATCCCCACTGACCTGCTGCTCAAAAGGAAAAGAAAAAAAGAAGAAGCAAACTTTGCCCTTGGACAGGCCTCCGTGGCCCGAAAAAGACTGTATGGACCCTCAGCATCACAAACACACACTTAGGACACAAGCAGGTCACCATCTATGCATGTCTTGGATTTGCTGATGGCAGCACAGGTGTGTTTGTGCGGATGGGTGGATTATTGTTTTGTGTATTGCTGCGTCTCATGTTCCCTGCACTTTTAGAGGCCATTTCTCCTGTGACCCAGTTTTTGGCACAAGCACAGAAGAAAAGATAGTCAGACAATAACAGAACTCTGATGGTACCCAAATACTATTTATTTACTTGAGGGTAGTTTTATGACTGCCTGGGTGTGTGCATGTGTGTGTATGTGTGTGTTTCTGAGACAAAGTACGACCAACAGGTATGCCAGTGAACAATGAAACCTAGAAATGGCCAAGGGAGAGAGGATACTAAGGTACACTGAGTATATAACTATAGATATTTAGATTAGATATTTTATTTATTTTTGGATGATGAATGTCTGAGAAGACCTACACAATGCCTTAATGTCTATACTGTCTTTATGTTTTCTATGAAATGAGCGATAAATATTCTATTATGGTATGTTTGTTTGGGCCTACATCTCTATATTGTTATTTTCTCGTGGAACGTAAAAAAACTAGTTTACCATTAAAATATATTATTTCAGAAATGTACAGTACTGTGGGGCTGCTTGAGAGCTGATTTATTGTATTGATATTAAAGTATTTTCTTAATAATTTCTTATTCATTGTAACTTAGTTTATTTTTTGTCCAATCAGAAGTGCTGGACTAAAAGAAATATATTTCTAAATGTTTTCAAGAGTTATGCATGTCTATATAACTCAGCTCAGACCCCCACAACATCAGGCATCTGAATGCACTGCACCTCCCACAGTTCCTCAGTCACTTGAGCCTGAAAACCTCACACACTCCTACCTTCAAACCTACGGCCTGCTGTTTAGCTCGATGCAAGCCGCCCTGCTGTGATATCGTTTGACTGTACAATTGTCTAGTTGAGGTGATAAAAGAGTCGGGGGGAGCCAACAAAAACTGTTGAGGTTGGGGAGCACAGTTGAGCCCATATCTGGTCAGGGGGACACCGAGGGGAGTGGGGCTCAGGAAAGAAAATGTAGTGGAAGAGAGGCCCACAGCCACATGTGACACCGCCATGGAGGTTCACAGGAGATGCAGCTGTCTGGAAAATGTGATTACATGGCAGACAGCGTCACAAAATTAGAGCTAGCTGAAGAGAATTATGTAAGGTTGCAAGTTAAAGCAAGGCTTTGTAATTTAATTACTACATAGTTACAGGTTAATGCATTATCATTATGTGCTATTAGCTATTGGCTAGCATTAGCCACCATTAGCATCTGGTCGTTCCAGACCAAATAAGTCATTATCTTTTTCACCAACAATGAGGAAAATTGATTTGTTTTTATTTGTTTAATATCTTAAATACTAACATAATGTGAAAAATTTAAGAGTCTAGTGTAATTTCAAAAGCTAGCAGGCAGACTCATCTAAAGTTTAACACTTGGAATGTTAGCAAATGCTGCTAATGTTAAGTTGTAAGCACGAAACCAACAGGTACCTCCTAGGCCCCGTCGTTTACACGGCAACGCATTTATAGTCCCTGAAAACTGTACAATTTGAAAACGGGATCCAGAGTGGAGCGTTTTTAAACCGCTCCTCCGTATAAACAGTGAAAATGCTACTTTTTTAAAAACGTGGGGTACTGGCACATGCGCACAGTGCTTGCTACTCCTACACCCACACCGCCAATTTGGGGCCCGGCAGGGGAACTACAGCGCCTTAATGTGACTATTGGGAAAAATGTGCTATTTCCTCTTTAGAATCATAACCTTGTTGTAATGTGATGAAACCCAATGTAAGTGACGATGGGGACAAACCATTATTTTGTCAACATTTAACACAAAATCTGAATCGAGACTCTTCCCGTGAACCTCCAGAATGGCCACTTGGTTATTTCTTATCAAAGTCCTTTTAAAGCACTCTAATTCTATCCTGACTGTGGTCTTTGTGCCATCTGCTGTGGCAGCTCCAACTGGCTCTCAACTCCTTTAGTGTACAGTGGATTGTAAAACTTCAGTCTGAATGTATCGCTGAGCTGGTGGAAACACCGCAGAAATGTGCAAGAGTTGAATAATACTGGAGCCGTACCACACTAAGTCACAGGTACGGCTCTTTATCTTCATAGTCTTGAATGTGTATATTTTGTACATAGTTTAATTAAAGGAAAAAAGTCTATCAGCTATACATTAGAGTTCTTAGATTTAAACTATGTTGCAATGATGTTCCTGTGTAAAGACTTTGGCTACCAATTTTTAAAGGCGGGCTGGGGTTTTTGCTTTGGGGATGTATAGTTTATTGTATTCTTTTATCCTTCACAGTGACTATATGAAAAAAAATATCTTTGTCTATTTTATTATAGAACTCTCTTTGCCTTGTTGACACACTTTACCTAATGGCATATGCAATAGTGACATGAATAAAATCTAGTTTACAACTGTGGAACCAAACGTAATATTGCATTGATTTCTTTTTTCTTTATCGTGATGAGCAGGAGCTGTTTGCCTCCGTGTGCATTTCTCTTTCTGCCAAGTGTTTCTGTTTCTCCCATCGCTGGGAACTTTGTTCCTGACATGTCTAAAAGCGCTTTCCGCATTTGTCCGTGGATAGATTTTTCCTTATCAATTGATCTTTGACTCAGTTTGAATGTGCTGTCTTCCATTGTACATATTTCAACATTACTGTTTATTGTGATGCTCACAAGAGATGATTATGATGATTTATAAATTTTGGTAGTCGAGTTTTGCTTTTGTCTGTATTAATTATGAATAGCAACCTACAGAAATAAATGAATTTATTTAAAGAGCTGCAACTTTGTCTTCCTGTTTTATTTTCAAAATTTCAACGATATCAGTAATTACTGATATCTTTCTTTTGTTTCATATCTTTTATAAATAAGAACTGCTTTATAATGAGCTTATGTGCCAAACAAAGCTTTTCAATGGCATTCTAACCATGCGGCCATAAAGCCAAACTGGCCACACTGTTACACAGCAATGTCTATATGTAAAGTTTGCTATTTTTATTTGTGCTATCATCATTTTTATTTGAAAAATGAATTCCACAGGAAATATGTTTAACAACTCTAAGTGAAACTGTAACTTTAAATGAGAAAATTACATAAAAGAAGGAAATCAAATTACACAAAAGGGGGGATGCCATCATGTATTTGGCACTTTGTCAAATAGCTTCCTGACTGTGTGTGTGAAGAGGGGCAGGATATCCTCTCTCTGTCTTGTGGAGAGTGAAGAGCTGAACTCTCCAGCCAGAACTTTCTCCCTCTGTTTTTATTTCAGGCTGAGGCAGAGGCAGGAAGCTCATACTGAGCCAATAACTTCCTGCCAAGCCAACTGGTTCCGGAAAAGAGTGCATAGTCAGAGTTGGAAGGTCGGGAGGTTCAAGACATTTTAGCTTTATTGACGACGGGACAAGAGGGCGGTGATTTTGTATTCTGGCTTTCCACGTGTAAAGAACTCATTTCCTTAAATGTTTAACTATTCCTTCAAAGTGAATTGACACTCTAAATTAAGCAAAATGTAAAGCCACAAAAATTGAATCCATTCATTTATTTCTGCAAGGAAATTGCTCAAAAATCACTGCTACACTAAAATATATCAGCAATACTATAGTATACTTGTGTAGTTATTTCCTGTAGCCATAGTAAAACATATAGGGGATGAAAATGTCTATGAAACTGATTGCATTACTAGTGCATCCCCTTGAAACACTGATAAATAGCCCACACTCACAGTGTGTTTAAAATGCACTTGTGACTCTTTAATATTAATTGAGCATTGCTTTCTAAGGTTCCAATATAGACACAAAATGAACACACACAAGCACCCACTGAGGGCACACCTCTAGCTGGTGTGTATTAATTAGCAGGATGCCACTGTGATCGGGGCTCTGCACTGCTGCCAGGAAGAAGTCAGCCTTACATAAGACCCCCTCTACCAAGCCACCAGCAGGAACACAGTGTTCCTCGCCCCTCTCTGCACTGACTATCACTCTTCCTTTTCCTTTTCTTAAACACATTTTCTGCAGCCACACTTCTACTCCAAAGGCAAACCACAGGAGGAGGGCACAGAAGCACCAAGTCTTTGCTGTGTGGTGCTTCTGCCGCACTCCTCAACAAAAAGGACAGCTTGCCTGCTGCTGCTTTGAGAAAGTGTGTGTGTGTGTGTCCAATTGTTACCAAAGTTAGAATCACATTCACAATCACGTGCTTACACACACAGAGACAAGCAAGGAATTCAGTTGATACTGAAGATGAAATTAGTCTCTCTGCTATCATCATGTGGTTTGGAATCTTGCCCCCTTTTCACAAGGGATCGCACAGAGCAGGCAGCTCCGCATATTTGAATTGGCAGATGTTTCTGAAGATGGTCAAAATTCTGATTTCAGGAAGCGTGGCTTGCATTAGTTTCTAAAGGGACTCACGTAAAGACAGAAGCATGTTAGCAAAATTAGCAAACAGAAAGTGGATTTCTTAAGTTCTCACATGCAAACATTACAGTTCTGCAGAGCATTCTCCAAACATGTGGCATTTTCATAGGCCATGTTACCTTGTTTCACTATGGGAATTCTTCTGTAGAATATTACAAAAACGACAACAATAATTAATTTACAACCTATAAATAATATAAAGGGTTAAAAAGTATATATGTCCACCCGCATACACATTTATGAGTGCCTTGATCTGCAGACTGCTGCCAGACAGGAAAGAATCAAATCAAGTAATACTTAAAAAAGTATTCCTGTTTAATTACAGTATAGAGCTGCTGCACTGTAAATCTAAAGAGCGTGTGTGGCTGCTGATTACCAGCATGTGAGAGGGTCTTAGTGAGCCAGTAGCTGCTCCTTTGACAACCTCCTCCGCCCTGTGCTCCACTGGGCCTCCCTGCCAGCTTGCTGCCACGCTTTGCCATGGCTCTTGAGGGGATTGAGAGTCGCTGGCCCCATTATTTCTCCCTGAATCAGCCTAAGGAGGGTTTCAGCCGGGCTCACTGTGCTCCACTGCGCAGCAGCAGCAGGGTGGAGCTGTGACCCACTTACAGTAGCCAGCCCTGGCTCTTCACACAGGAGACGATAAAGGCACAAAACACTGCTGATGCACATGGAAACATAGCATACTGACATATATTTTAGAAATACCACATTAAGTCAAATACTGCTGACAATGCATTGCTTGTGTCACACAAAAAGACTTTTTAAGTTATCACCAAAGACCACGAAGCCTTTCACTGGCTAAAAAGATGCTGCCATGTTGTCTGTGTAGGTTCTCACTCATCCAGGTCATAGTAGTCTCTGGAGCTTGGGAAAAAAAAACTAACTGTGAAGTCTACAGGTTAAGACTGCAAACTGCCATGTTATCTTATTTGAAGGGTGCACACTATAATCTGCATTTGAAGTTTCTGATGTAGCATAGTGCCACAAGAAGGCACTTCTTAGTCTAAAAAGTTTAAACTGTAGCCATTTTCAAGTTATCAGTTTGTTTCTTCAGGGCAAACTGAACTTTAATAGCAATTTACAGCTAGCATTGACTGATATAATCGCCATGTATACAAAAAACAATATAACAGCAACTTTACTGCTGCTTTTGACAAGAAATATTTAGAAAATTAAAAATAAAATCGAGAAAGCTTGTTGGACACTCAAAATTCCATCATTTCTATTTATTTATTTGGGAGCCAGAAATTAAAATATTTGGTTGAGAAGGTGGAGTGCTAAGTTATTGGTTAACACTAGCAAGCTCCATCTGTAAATTCTCTTCATTGGCTCCCTGTTAAATCCAGAGTTGAATTAAAAATTGTTCTCCTCACATACAAGGTCTTGAATAATCCGGCCCCATCTTATCTTAAAGACCTCATAGTACCGTATCACCCCAATTAAGTCTTTAAGTCCGACGCCATTTCCGGGTCCAGATGCCCTTAAATGGACAGCAATGGCAGCCCAGTGACTGTTCGCTATTATATTCGCATCGGTCAAAAGAACGAGGGACACAGCATTGCTGCATATTGAACACGGGAGAATTTGGACCCAGAAATGGAATTCTTAAAGACCAGATTGAGCACTTTGCTCTCAGACTGCTGGCTTACTTGCGGTTCCTGGGATACTGGAAGGCAGAGCCTTCAGCTTTCAGGCCGTCTTCTGTGGAACTCCCAGTTTGGATTTGGGAGACAGTCACCCATGGGCCTGTGGAGTCAGAGTGTGAGGGTTCCACTCTTCCAGTCCTCTAGGCTAAACTACTGTAATTTATTACAATCAGGCTGTCCTAAAACCTGTTAGAAATGGCACAGAGGGTCTCTGCTTCCACTTCTGGCCACCTACTGACCCTCCAGGGTCCTGACGTTGACCTCCAGCCAATATACTGCAGGTGTCCTGTTCCCAATGTCGGCTTTCAGAGGGTCTTCTTCATTGCCAGCCCCTAGAAGGTCTTCACCGCCAATGTCTGCTCCCAGTCAAGCCATTAAGGGTCTTGGCCACCGGTTGGCCCCCTGAGTTGCTTCTTCTTGGCCACTGGCTGTCCAGCTGGCCCTCTGAGTTTTTCCAACATTCGCCTCTGCCCGTAGAGCTTGCCCTTTGGCTCAGCTGACCCCAGAACTGTGTTTTCCTGTTTTGGACTTGTGTGTTCCCCATTTCTTTGTTCTGTTCTTGATTGATTACCAGATGCAGAGCAGGTGTAGGAAGGAAAGCACCAATGAAGAAACTCTGCCCAGGGGTGGACCCAACGAGAGGAGCCAGCCATGCACCGCGACAGCTGCTTTCTCCACTGCTGTTTATCCCATACAAAACACATCTTTGTTTGATAACCGCACTAAATGAAACGCTGGAGAAACAAAAATTTGATACAGTAGCTGTTAAGTTATAAAAGGCTGATAAATGGGCTTCAAACATGTAAACATGACTCTTTATCTAACCACTAAAAGGTTGTAAGAGGTCAGCTGGTCTTGTGATCTCAACAGGAATTGAGCAGGTGAGTGGGCCCTATTCATGTCTTGTCTCTATACATTCACAAATGCCAAGTTATCACTTCTGCCCACATAGAAAACTGTCCAAAGCTGTCTTGTTGCTGAGTATTTTTAAGAGGAAAATGTGTGACGAGAGCCGGCTTGAAGAGGGGAAGATAAATTTGCCAGATAAAGAACAAACATCATGCACATTTTTCCCCTGTGATGAAGCTTTTGCATGCATGTGTTCATGTGTGTGTGTGTGTGTGTGCGTGTGTGTGTGCGTGTGTGTGCGTGTGTGTGTGTGTGTGTGTGTGTGTGTGTGTGTGTGTGTGTGTGGGAGAATTCACCACTGCTTTGTATTTCTTGGTCCACAGCATTCAGAATCCACGTGTTTGGACAGCATGTGAAGTCCAGGTCCTGCCCACCTCTCGCAAACACTCCTGCTGGTGTTTACCACGCTGGCAGTGGAGTGGAAGACTCCAGCCTGCCTGTCCACATGCCGTCTTATCAGCCGGCACACACTCACAGCTTGTAAACATGTTTTTGCAAAGGGAATTCTCAGGAAAAACACAGTTGTGACAAACATGACGAGGCTCATATTTTTGTATAAACTCACAATAGCTAACATGCTGAAAATGAGTGACATGCATGCAGCTTTATACAGTGTGTGCTAATTTTGCAGTCAGCCAACAGTTTGACCTCAGTAGCCTCCAGGCTCGTTTTCTTCCCTACTCGTCTTGCAACACATGACCTGTACTCAATTACATCATGCTTGAAACTTCTTTAAGGCTGGAATGTTAGTCTCACAGAAGCAAAACAGATATGTAGGAAGAGTTAATCCCATTTGTGAAGTCAAACCTTGGGGCTGAGACAAAATTAAGAGGGGGGAAAAGGATTTTAGCCTAAAAGGAAGTGAAGAAAAATTTCTGGGAAGCTAAAAGATTTGCTGATAAAGCCTTAATCAAGTATCGTGCAACGTGGAAGATCAAGATCACATATCTGTGTGAATATGAAATGAATTTTATAGTTCCGCAGCTGTTTTTTTGATGTTCTGCTGTAAATAACTGTAAAACATAAAAAAGTCACAAGATTACACTCATCCTTTGAGTTTGTTCTGTTCAAGGTTGAACGCTTCCTACTTTTATCTGTCAGAAATCTACAAACAACACAAGCCATCATCATAGTTAGGCTCTGCATGCTTTTGTGGCTGCAACTCAGGTATGGCACAAAGTTATTATCATGACACAGATTTAACAAAAAACACCAATTTGTAGCTTGTGCGCTTGAAACACCTTTTAAAAGCATCGGAACATTTTTATTTCATGACAGTAACATCAATAATTTCACAAATATTAAATGTATTCACTTTTGATATTTAAAAATGTTCATGTTTACAGTATTACATTATCTGATACTTAACTTGTGAAGTCAGATTTGCTGTATTGACTATGTCAAAAGTTTGTTTTTGGATAAATAATTGAATAAATATATTTAAGATAATGAGATTTCAAACCATGGTAAGTGCTCCAGCCCACAAATCACCTGTTTTCCTGCATGCCATTAAAAACACTTTTGTTATTGGCATATACAGGTAACCTTTAAAGAATGTAAATGTGCAAACATAATGACAGTACACACACATACACTTCTTGAGGGTGAACTGTGTCTGACTGATGCGTGTATCATTTTTAGACAATGAACAGCTGACGCGGTCCCATGATCATAATAGATGTAAATACATTTTGCTGTATATAAACAAGTGAGTCCCATATTTATCGTCTTCTTTATTTATATCAACAACATCTACCAACCATTGATATTTAAGGTGTGGTTAAGTATATCAGTTTGCCAGCAGCATGACCAAATAATACCGCGGCATGCAGAAATTCAGACATGCCAGCAGATAAATCGCTTCAGCCGTTAACTCTGACTGGACCACACCAGCACGTGCACCAGCGGAAATGCAAACAGCAAGTTTATAAAAGGAAATGATTTGGTTTGTATTCTCTTCATTGAATGCTTTTTGCCTGCACAAGAGGAGGGCGACTACAAAGGTCCTCTGCCTTTAGGGACAGCTCACACTAAGCAGGCAAACTCTCAATGTATGCACACTGAAGTCTCTTGGCACAGTGTCCCCACTGTACCACCAACCAACCTTCTGCCTAGTCCTCCCTGCACACTGAGAATAAATAGAACAGGTGTTGCTTAAAGCATGGGAAACTACACAGGACCATCTTTGCGTTTCTGTTTTGTATGAATTCTGAACATTGGACAGAGCGTGTGTAGTTGTTTCCCTTCCTTGGAGTCTTTAAGCTAGCTAAAGACTAATTGTATGATTAGCTAGGCTAATCATACAATTCTTAAGTGTGAACAGTGAGAACAGTTCACTTGAAATGCGGACCTCAGTTAAGCTTGTGTTTTTGCAAGTTCTTCACATGGGAAAACAAGCCTGGAAAGGCCTGGAATCCTCTGGCTGACGCACCCTGGCCTGTATGAGTCACGGCAGGCCTCAGGCTGAACAGGTGAGCACGCGTTTGTCTTACAAATTATTGTTAATGGCTAATATGCATATCCACAGCTCAACAACAAAGTGTTATCTGTGCTTGTGCTTTGCGAGTACAGAATGTACATGACCTAAAAGTTTCATGACATATTTAAGTGAATTGCTTTCTTGCCTCAGGCTGTTTGCAAAGAGTCCTGATGGCTTTTTGTTATGGAGGTTCTTAGTTACAGCCAATAAATACTTTGTCTGGAAAACCCAGGACGTTTTCTAGTTGTTGCATAGTGTAGTATTTCAGTATGCTTTGTAGAACAAATGAACCAATGTTGAATATACTTCCATTTTTTTGTACTAATTAGGCAGTTAACTGCTTATATCTGTAACCTTTATGCTTATTCACTGGACTTGGACTGCTCAAATTCAAATAAAAGCCCCCCTCCCCCATTATAAAGAAAGCAAGCTTAAGGCTTCTGCATTAGCATTAGCAATGTCCATCTTTTATATACAGTCTATATGTTTAGCTGGTAATATTTAGTGCATTCCCCTCGGTAGAGTAACTTGCTAGCACACTAACATTTGACAATAAGTAAAGGTGAGGTCGGTGTAGTTCTAAACAAAATGTTTAATACATGCCCGGATCATCAAGCTACAGACCCCTATGCACAAATGTTTGGTGTGCCCTGCCCAGTTTTTAAAAAAAAATTTAAACCATTATTTTTCCAGGTCAACTGTTTTATTTTTACAGTAATGTGTACGTATAAACATGTAAACGGAATGGTTTGAAATGGAGAGCACTGTACCTTACTGAAAAAAATTAAAAGTGATCATCACATTACAACTTCAATAAAAACTATAAAGTAACTCATATTAAATGGAAAATCCAGATGAGTGTTGAAACAATGAAGTGGAGCTAAGAGAGCTCCACGTAGCAAAGGAACAAACATTATTTTCTTATTCAAAAAATGATAATAATTTAATAGCTAACTTTGGGTAAGACTACTAGCCTGAGCAGTGTAGGGGAGAAAGGGGCAGGCATATAGGCTACTGCATTTTTTCTTTTGCTTTAAGGAGACATAACCCCCTTTGGGGATGTGTCGCTGTGGCGACCCCTTAGAGAATAAAGGTTTAGTAGTCAAAAGTAGTCTTTTAACTTCCTGGATTAGCCCCCAACTGTACATGGACCCCTGGGCATGTGGCCAGAATGCTCACTGGTTAATCCAGCCCAGGTTCAGTATTTGTGACATTAAGTTGAGGCCAGTAGAAAACGAATATGTGTAGAAAATATCATTGCAATCCATCCATCCATCCACCCATTCGCTTCCGCTTATCCTTTTCAGGGTCACGGGGGGGGCCTATCCCAGCTGACATAGGGCCAGGGGCAACCCACCCCACCCGGCGGAAGAAAATTGATGGATGGTATTCCAGTCTAGGACCCATACTGACATTAGCATCCCGACAGTAATACTACTAGCCTAGCTAAAAAGGTCAAAAGATCATATTTGTTTTAGTCCCATTTAATCCTTTATTTATCATGGAAAGCAGGCTTCTCGCCGCATTCTCTGTAATTATACAAATGCCTTTAAATTTACAGAGCACAACATACATGCGAAACACAAAACAGCTCTCACACACACTTTTACTTAAACACAGCCTGTTGCGTGAAACCGAATCTGAAGCGTGACATTCTCGGCCACAATCAGAAACCATAACGCACAGGGCGAGATTAGGAGTTCTGGTGACTTTTGTGCGCACATACAGTCGAGCACATAAATCCTGTCGGCTTATCCATGTTTCCATCTGTGTTTCTGACCCTTACTGCCCCGAGGGAAAACAACATTAAAGACACACGCTACTGTATACAGTTTGTTTCTCTCATCATTACACCTTAATCTGTTGGTATTTTTATTGCTCCTATCCTTCACAGAAAAGAATCATACTGACTAAACATTGAACATATAGTTATTGTGTATTTGCAGAATGTTATTACTACCAAGCTACAATGTTCAAGTGTGAAGTAATTTGGTGCCATATGTAATTTCTTTAGCCTTGTGTGTTTCTGAGGCAGATGCTGTTCAAGTTAACTTCTTTTACATGAAGCCCAATTCTTTTTAATATTAACTAAATACAGATCAAACCAAATAAAAATGTTACCATATAAACAGTTTAACCTGATTACTTTCAGGGTGAGTTTCTTCTGCACGTCCTCTGTCTCGAACGTGCACGAACTGCGACCAGTACAGTACTTAATATCTGCACTGCATAGATTTTGATCTTCAGGGAGCTGATTGAAAAAATAAGACGGTGCACGAGGGAGACAAACGCACAGAAACACCAAAACTGGTTAAAATCGCGTGCCGTGTAAAAATCTGACCTCAAATTTTCAATCACAATTTCAAAATGTGTGCATGTAACTCAGCCACTGAGACACTGTTGCTAATGAGCATTAGCTTAAGCCTATAATGCAGAGCATGGCAGTTTAGCATTGAGGCCAGCCCTTAGCACACAACCAATCTGACTCGCTGGATTTGGGATGATAGTGTTGGTGACCTAAAAGCTTCAAACATGCACACGCACACAGGCCCGTGCTGTTTACCTAATGCATCATTTGAAACTTTTTTTTTAGCTCCTTTTTTGCTAATATCAGCTGCACTTATTTTTTTTTTGTCCAAGAAAAAAAATTAAGACAGCAAATATACCACAAAATACTGAAAATTGTAAAGTATGCACATTTTTTTCTGTTTTTGTTTTGTGTCATCTGAGCTTGACTCGCATTGGTAAGATGAAGTTGACGGTGTTACACACCTCTGCAGCACCCACTGGCATTGTAGTGGTAAGAGTCTTTGGTTGGCGGATTGGCTTCATTATCTTTATAATCCATATCTGGTTTTTAACAAAGGATATTAATTTTTTCATCTTTTGTCTTTTATTTAAGTGGAATTTTCACTTTATAATGCAGCCAGCTTGTGACAGAAAGTAGAGCACTTCCTCTTAAAGTTGGCATGACAAGATAAGACACAAGAACATTTTTTTACATTACACTTAAGCGACAAAGAGGAATTTTCCAAGGTTAAATCTGCAGTGCTTACAGTTTTTGAACTGGTGCCTGATGAGCTGAAGAGGTCAGAAAGTCAGATTTGTGTTGAACAAGTTCATTTGTTGAGCCGTCAGTTTAATTGCTGGATTGCAGCCTGTGAGGTAAAGACTGTAGTTGATTTGAGGGAGTCGGGTGTTCTAGAAGAATTCAAAAGCATTTTCTCCGAGTAGTTTACCTTAATGAGCACCAGGTGAAAGAAAAGGTATGTGAGGCTGCTCAGGGGGAATTTGGGGTGCAGAGATCTGGTGGGCATCACACAAAAGTGGGTAATGACATAAAGACAGTAAGCCCAGATCACTGAGTTGAAGAATACGACCCACAAGTACGTTAGAGTTCTACATTCTTCTGTCTGTTCTTCCATTTTTTCTCCCAAAAAGATGCTGGGTAGTTGTATAAAATGTTTGTTGTTACAGAAATGGATGTGACAAAGGGGAAATTTTTGCTGGGATGCTCTGGCATCGTAGAGTTTTCCAGTCTGCTAATGACGCGGGTCTTGGAATGCAGAAGACATACAGCTGACATTACAGTATTTCCATATTACCCACATCCTGAGAGCAAAACCCCCAGCAGCATATTAATTATTTGATTAATTAATTACCAGGCCCTCAGATTCATGCATAGCAAACTTTGTTTTGCGCTTACATGCATGGACAAGCACCAACTATAGACAAATGTGTATATAAGCATTATAATGTACAATAGAATTAAAATTGATCATAAAAGCTTTATGTCCAAATTAACATAAATTTACATCACAGAGCTAAGATTTTTAAAGAGTTTGAACATTTCGGTCTGTGATGCAAATTCAGTTGTCAAAAAAGCAAAAAGAGCGCAATCCAGCATGCGGTTTGATCCTGTTATAAATGATTTATAACATGGCATGTATAGGGGGGTTTAATGTGATTTATAATAAATCCCATTAAACCCCCCTATACATGCCTCTAATCTGATCTCCATCAATCTACTGTATTAGTGATGCTCATGCGTGTGAAACCGGGGCCACGCCTGCCTTTGGGCCTTTTCTCAGCCTTTAGCTTAAACAGCAACTTAAACACAACTGATGTGTGTTTAATATGACAGACTAAAAGCGCTTGAATATGAATGCGTGCATTCTTGCCAGGCTATTTGCCAATTTTTCAGTTGTTATGCTAAGCTAACTACCTACTGGGCTCCAGTTTCATAAATAAGACATGGGAGCGTGTCAGTCCATTCATGTGACTTTTGGCTAGAAAGTACATGTCCATAAATTACACGTTGTAATAGTACTTGGTTAGGTTTAGATTAGGGCCATCTCACTTTTCCTGTGATCTCACGTTTTCTGCAGACTTTGTCACACCATAAGTGTCTTATGCCAGGATTTAGGAAATATGCAACTTCTAAAACATCTCTCTTTAACCATCTAGTCCTAATACAACAAGCAGGAGTACTTTTCCTAGCGCCAGTATTTCAATGAAAATAAAGGCTTTTCTGCATGTCCAAACATTCTGCCAGCACTCCTCGACCTCCACTGGAGGCTGTCACTGCACTACAGTGGTAATTAAGTGACTACACAAATGAATGCTTACAGTTCTTGTTGATTACTGAGCTTTCTAAGCCACACAGATTTTAATGACAGCTTGGGTTTATAAGCATGTGGGTCACTGACGCTGGGATGTGCTTCGGTCTCCAGCGTCTGGCTCCACAGTCGAGCTGGTACCTCGCTGTTTTTGACCTTAGTCCTGGTGCTTGTTTACCTGCTGAGTGGAATGCAGCGTTACGTAAGGCTTAATCTATCAGAAAGTACACTTTCCTCTGTCACCTGGTCCACAGGGCAGCACACATACAAACAAACAGCTTAATGACGCCGCCTTTCTGGTGTCGTGCACGGCATCTATCTAAACTGTGATCAAATAAAGAAACCCTGCGCACACACTGCTAAGCTTTCTGACACACACGCGCATGCAGTACACACCTGTGTGGCGGTCTTACACCCTGCCTGAGATCTGTGTCCTGACACGTGCACTTTTATGATCAGTAACCGGGCTTTTAAGGTCACACAGCAAAGATAAAGGCCCACTTAGCTTACGTATTCTAAACACACAGACACACACACACACACAGTGGAAACACACAATTCTCAAGCAGTTGTTAAGCAGTCCCAGTGTGTTGCTATTATACTACCACACCAATCTGTGGAAATTTCCTCTCATGTTTGCTGAATATGCTCCTCTGACGTGTTTCTGTTACATGTTAGTGAGCTATTGACGTGCACACAAAGTCAATATTTCTTTCCAGAGGTTCCTGTGTGCCCCCCAGCCCCTACCCAACCACGCGGAAATGGGTCAGATTGACCAGAAACCCCTTCAAAATGTCACTTTGAGAATCAATGTACATTAGGTTTCCCCATGAAAATAAGAATAGCTCCCCTGCAGTGCATATGAGTCAAATATTGTTAACACAGTTAAATGTTTTCCAAGCATCTCTATGCACAGCCCAGTGCACACAGTAGATTACGTAAACATATGAATTAGATAATAACACAAAATATATGAGTTGTATATATACACGTATGTATATGTGTGGAACAAAGCTCCATAGGGTTACTGCTTGTCTAGTCTCAGCAGTGCTCTTCTGCAGTGGAAGTGCTTCCCATATGCCCCATATGAACTTTTTACACACAGCTACCTGCTGGAAATGGAAACAATCCTATTAGAGTGAATGGGATAGTGCCTATAGAAATCCTAGTCGGCAGCACGACAACACCCAACTAAGGTAACAGCGGGGCCATGTTTGCATGCACGACAGCCAAGTAAATCAGCTGTCAAACATGCCAGCCACACGGCTAAAGCTTACAGAGTAGGGCCGAGTAAGATGGAGACACACATTCAGAGGGGCTTAATGGAGAGTGGCGGCACGCAAACAAGCTGTACTCGCAACCTACTGATCAAATCCAGTAAACAAGTCTGTGCTAGAGACCGGCATAAACGCTGCCCTGACTTTCTGACATCATCAGCAGGTGCAAAACAATTGAAGCCAGCCAGTACAAACAACATCTGAGGGGGCGACTGCGATAGGGTCAAACAAGGAGGTCAAAGAGCATGATGAACGTGACCATTTTTGTATTAATGGCAAAAATGGCTGTAAACGGTGCATGACCTTTCCTTCCCTGTCATATGCTTACTATATAAGACATGTCTGCAGTTGTTACGAGCAGGGTTGTTAAGAGGGCTATTGTGCAGTTGGCTTCTACAGTTATCGCCCCCCCAACTAAACATGGACGTGACTCTTAAAATCCTTTTTGCACTGCTGCAGGCTCCACAGCTGCAGATCATCTGGATCAAGAGAAACATCTGGATCTCAGAGGCAGCAATTTAGTGACAATAGTTTGAATGCAATTGACTTTAAGCACATTAAAAGTTTCATTTTAAGACATCGCATATCAGTTTACATTGGTGACAAATTAATAAAATACTTGAATACAAAACACGATGAAGAAAAAGGAAGCTGTGAATGCAGCTTGCTAATGCAGTCCTCCTCCCCCCTCACCTAAATATAGAAACTTTTGGCTCCAAAGAAAAAAAAAATATGGTGGTGTTTAAAATCATAGACAGCATAAAACATGGATGTAACTTCTGAGTTTGAAAAATGAAGCACCTTAAAACTGCATTCAGAATCATGGCAAAAGCTGTGGTCGAAACAGACTTCCGGTCCCATAGAGGTCAAGCGTGAAGTTCCCAGATGTAAAAATCCCATCCATAGGTTTTGATTATGAGCCATGACATTGTAATCACCCAAAGCAGACTTACTGTGAACTACGACATTGTGAAATGATATGTGCTCCTGCTGAAACCACAAGTCTTTATGACATCAACCTTGTTTAAATGCTTTATTTACCACAGGCCTGCCAGCATGTAAGCCTTCAAAAGTGCCGGCATTCACAGGCTTCCTCTAACAGTGCAAGTGAAATTACTGTAATAACTGTATTTTGGCTGTGGAGAGCAACTTCTCAGCTTTCAGGAAACATATTGTGGCATATTGAGGGTGGCTGATGACAGTCCACCATGACTGAGATGGCAATGGCAGCTGTTGACCTTGGGCTATTTTGCCTGTATAAGTGATTCTGGCTTTGTATTAGTAAAGGTGCAATTCCTATGAGCAACCAGTAGGTGGGCACGGGAATTGCACAAAGGTACAAGGTCTCTTTCTTCTGCAACTGTAGCTCACCGCATTTAGTGTCAGAAGTGGGATGGAGCACCTTCTTGGAATGGAGAAAGAGTTTGAAGAACTGCAACGTGCCATAGAGCAGGACCTCCATTTTCTGGAAGATGTGATGCAGCATTAAGGAGGTCAAGCCAGGGATCAACGCTTGCCAAGCTTCCAAGATGGGGCCAGTGCACCGTGACATCCCCGCCCTCCACTGGCAGGAAGGAAGGGTGAAAGCCTGCTGCATACAGAAGATGGTGAGCTAATAGCTAATGATAAAGCTTCTTCCACTCGCAACACAGCTCTGCTAGCGCCTATGTTTAGCTCACAGCAGGCAGGAGCTATGCTCAAGACAGTAGCCAAGTGTCATAGTACAATGGGATGACACCGCTGGAACCCTAGCAGCATGGCACAGTGGCTGGAGGAATGAAGAAGCTGCCACACACCTGGCCCTGACATTGGAGAGGACTGCACTTCAGGTGCTTCTTGATCTGGCTCCAGCAGAGCAGCAGGACCTCCGGGCCCTCACTCTGGCACTGGAAAGGCATTCCACTGACCAAAGCAGAGAACAACTAGCCAAATTTTGTTGTCAAGAAGGAGAGAACCTGTGCACCTTTGTTGCAGATGTGCAGCTGTATGCCAGACGTGGCTATCCAGAGTTTTCCGGAGCGGCTGTGCTAACATGTCCGCCTTGCCATGCCCTCAACGAGGCTCTCCATGAAGCTGAACGGGTTGAGTTGGTGCACTCTTCATGACTTAACCAGCAGAGAGCTCTCGCCCACAAACCCTTATGTGAGAGCAGATAACTTTGAGGAGCTGGAGGACATAGCAGATGTCTGCAAGCTTCAACTCAGGGCAGTCCGAAGATGTCCTCGGTGACTAACAGATTGTTGCTATCGGTGTGATGAACCTGGCCATGTGGCACGTGACTTCCATGCACCATCTCCAAAGGTCAGGGCTATCCAGCCACAGGGAAACGACGGCAGAGTGGCCTAGTAAGGGGACCACCACTCTGCCATTGTCTGTGCCTACCCCCCCCCCCCCCCCACAGCTAG
>VUQK01023171.1:2754-21137 GCA_015106715.1 Bujurquina vittata | reverse complement strand
TATAGTTAGGGCTGGATCAGGTGATCCTGAACCATCCCTTAGTTATGCTGCTATAGCCCTAGGCTGCTGGGGGGTTCCCGTGATGCACTGTTTCTTTTACTCACCATATTTTTACTGTTTATACTTTACTCTGTTTAATCATTCTTTGTGTCTTCCACAGCATGTTTTTTGTCCTCTCTCTCTCCCCTCAGCCCCAACCAGTCTCAGCAGATGACTGCCCCTCCCTGAGCCTGGTTCTGCTGGAGGTTTCTTCCTGTTAAAAGGAAGTTTTTCCTTCCCACCGTCGCCAAGTGCTTGCTCATAGGGGGTCGTATTGACTGTTGGGTTTTCTCTGCAGTATTGTAGTGTCTTTACCTGCAATACAAAGCACCTTGAGGCGACTATTTGTTGTGAATTGGCGCTGTATAAATAAAATTGATTTGATTTGATTTAACCAGGCACTTCGAAGAGGCTCTGATGCCAGAGGGCAATGTAAGGAATCGTGTGGGTTAATAGACCCAAAAATCAAACATTTTGACTTTTCTACTTGCACCTTCGGCATAACTGAACTTGGACTAAAAAAATCGCTGGGAGGAAAAAAATGGAGGATTCATGAGATTGTGGAATTATATTTAGGTCAAAAGTCACACACAAGCAAAAACACAATCCACACGAGAAAAAACATTTTCCGCTAAGATAATTTAATTTCACGTGCGTAGAAATGCATTCACATTTGCTCAATGAATTTTTGTACGTGTAAAATTTAGCAGCCACGTGCACAAAGAAGCCCTGCACTGCTGAGTCACAAAAGTCACCCTCAAAGATCAAAAGGAATTATAGTAATTTAAGAACTTCTGGCTAGCTGCAAAAAAATAAATAAAATATACTTACGTCATTAAATCTTCTTTTTCTAGCTGAGGTGAGCAGTGGACGCTGATTACCCTATGGTATTCTAACTTTGTCTTCCTGTAACAACTGCTGTCAATTAAGGTCAATTTAATCAAATTAAAAGTGCCCAATCATGTGAGGGCTTGTGAATCCTTTGGGCTCCGCCCCAAATGGTTAAAAGTGAGTTTCTTCGCTTGCGTAGAATTTTGTTGCCCACGCAGAGTCAGCAGACAGTCTCACGTGTGCGCTGGCTTCTTTGTGCGCGTGGCTGCTGAAACTCATTGAAATTCATTGAGCAAATGTGAATGCATTCCTGCACGCGTGAAATTAAATTTTTGGAGCGGATTATGTTTTTTCTACCGCTCCCCGCTGCTCCCCACTGGTTGTCGCTGCCACCCCTGGGGTGTGGGTATCTATGGGTTCCAGGGTGCATGGCCAGATGTCTTGGCATGGCTTTTGGCCCACTCCCCTGGTAGTTGTGGCCTGGGGGTGGCTCGGATCTCTTTTCCGTGGGGGTGGGGGGCTCTCCCGGGTGTCGGGTGGTTCTCAGGTGCCTGGGGCCTCAGGGCTGCATTCTGGGCTCATGCTTAGGGGGGCTAGCCTACGGTGGGGTGGGCTGCTCATTGCCTCTGGCTCTCTAGGTTCTTGCCCTTTGAACGTGGGTGATCCTCTAGGGTGTGCACGCGATTGCCATCAGGATGCATAGCCTCGGGTCTTTTGGGCTCCTGGTGGGCCGTGGATTACCCGGGTCCCCTGGGTCCTTCCCTGTTTGTCTCAGGATCATGGGGGCCGTGGTTGTGGCTTCTTACCCTCATTACTGAGTATATTCCATGAATGTGTGAATGTGCGTGCACGCACACACACACACACAGCGTGTGTATGTGTATGTTTGTGTATTTACGTTTCAGTATCTATTTTTCTGTTTTCGCCACCTTTTTTTTAATTTTTTTTCCTTCTCGTTTTTTCTTTATCCCTCTTCTTACCCCTTCATTCTTACCTGTCAGGCTTGGCATGAATAAATGAAACAAAAATTAAAATACCAACATTAACAAGAGTAGCCTATACAACACTTATGGAACTACGCTTGTAAAAGCAAATATGTTTGTATTCAGATGATCATTCTGAATGCGAAGAATGCCAGACATGACAGGCTTTAACACAAAAAAAGGAACAGGGAGTGATACAATACCGCAGTGGAAGCCAACACCAAGATTTTAAAGGTGTACTTTCTCTATACCATGACTTTCTTAAAAGAGTAGTCGTAAAACAGCTAACTGATCATCTGCAGAGAAACGGTTTATTTGAAGAGTTTCAGTCAGGCTTCAGAATTGATCACAGCACAGAAACAGCATTAGTGAAGGTTACAAATGATCTTCTTAGAGCCTCTGACAGTGGACTCATCTCTGTGCTTGATGGGAACTTATCCCAGCTTTCATAAGGTGAGAGGCGGGGTAACATGGGACAGGCCAGCAGGCCATCACAAGGCTAACCATATAGTAACAAAAACAACAATGTAAAAAAAAACTATAAATTTATAAAATTATAAATGACAATAATCAAGTTTATAGTTAGGGCTGGATCAGGTGACCCTGAACCAGCCCTGAGTTGTGCTGTTATAGGCCTAGGCTGCTGGGGGGTTCCCATGATGCACTGTTTCTTTTTACTCACCATTTTTACTCTGTTCATACTTCACTCTGTTTAATCAATCTCTGTCTTTCTTCCACAGTGTGTCTTTTGTCCTCTCTCCCCTCAGCCCCAGCTGGTCTCAGCAGATGGCTGCCCCTCCCTGAGCCTGGTTCTGCTGGAGGTTTCTTCCTGTTAAAAGGGAGTTTTTCCTTCCCACCGTCACCAAGTGCTGCTCATAGGGGGTCATTTTTCTGGAGTATTGTAGGGTCTTTACCTACAATACAAAACACCTTGAGAGAACTGTTGTGATTTGGCGCTATATAAATAAAATGTATTTGAATTAAATAATGCAATATGTTTTTTTTTTCAATTATAGAAATGTACAGTATACACTAAATTGCGAAGGAAGCTCATAGAGGTTGTTTATTTATTTATTTATTTATTTATTTTTTATTATTATCATCATCATCATCATCATCATCAGTTTTAGCCATCTGCATAGAATTTATAGTGTAAAATTAATTGAGCCAAATAAATTTTTTACTGTGTATAAATTCCAGATTTATAGCTTTTTGTATTTTGTCCATTACACTTTAAATCATAATCATAACAGAGAAAAAGAAAAGTCCTTTGGTGCAGGAGAAAAGTTTAGAGGCAGTCCTGCTGTGTCCTTTAAATGCCACTAAGCGTAAGAACATGTAACATCTCCAGTATTACATGAACTGCGCTCGATTGTTGCTTTCATAACACAGATCTGTTTCCTTGTGCACTCCTCCCCCTGCTGGTGTGAATCCATAACCATGGGACTTAACCATATGTTGTGTACTAATTAACATATTGATGTCTGTTATATATAATTCATGGAAACATGTTTTGAAATTAATATTCAAAATAAGATGCTGTATTTTGATTCTGCGCATGAAGCAGATTTCTCCGGATTTATCCACAGGAAGAGAAATATGAAATATACATGTTGGTTTTATTTCTCCATGTTTTTGTTTGTGTTTATTCTCTCTGAAAGGATTCAAATCAATAAGCCATGTTAGGTCATCTCCATCAAAGATCTTTTATGAGTTGGCCATGAAATGATAACTTTACCTTGACAGGAACTATAAAATAAACACATATGGAGATATTCCCACCCAAATTCACAGCTTTGTCTCAATGTGAGGTTAGCGCGTTTCTGTTAATGTGTCATTTGAATAAGTTAATGACGAAAAGAACAATTTTCCATCAGGATGGGAGGAGATATGAAACTGTCTTTGCTTCATACTTTTCCATGAAAAACTCAAAATATGTGGCAAACAGGAACATAAACCGGACAGGAAACAAGGTGGCTGTATGAGGAGCAGGCAGACACGCTTTGGATAAAGGAACAAAGGCAGAAACGCTTTAAAATGGGCTTGATGAGAATTAACGAGAAGACGGTGATTTTTTTGACAATGGATATTAAGAATTTATCAGGCCAGTGGTCAATAATTTATTGAGCTTTCCAAAGTCCTCCATTAATTTTTGAACCGCTCCATCCGAATCTATTATTTGCATGAATTTAAATAAAACTTCTAAATAATATGTCAGTTTAGTGACAAAGTTTTCATTTATTTATTTTTAATGGAGGCTGATATAAACGACAGGAATACATTGAATTCCCTAAAATCCCGTTCCGGACTCTGTTAATGAAGTATTGATCCATTAACTATTCCATACATTAAAGGATGTAAATATTTTGTAAGTAGAACTATTTAAAATGCAGTCACTCGGTGAATACTTTGGTGCACAGAGGAGTGCAAGGAGCCCAGATGCTCAGCCCTCCTCCACCGTGCCGACAGCTGCTCTGAGGTGTTTGTGCTGAATGTTACTTTTATTATGCATTTTTAAAAAAAGGCCCCCAACACCTCACGCAGCTTTCATGCCCTGCATCGCCACTTTGACTGATTATAGTGCTGATAATTCCTGTGACAGGGCTAGTTTGTGCTCTTTTGTCATTGTGGAGTTCTGTGCGTGTCTTCAGCAGATTAAGACTGTTTGTGTTGATGATACAGACAATCTGAGATTGGGAAGACTTTTAGCTTTAGTTTACTGAGCAGCCTCAGTTCCTGTGTGCCCGAGCCAATCAGCTGTCACTGATGAGTACTCTTGGGGGTTTTGATGTGCTCTGTGCAGTCATCACCTGATTTCTGCTGGACTTGCAGAAGCTCATGGGCATTCAGTGGTAGCAGCTCCTCCGTGCTGATTGTTCTGAAAGGCAAGAAAAAAGTAAACTGGTACAGAGCTTCTTTTTTTTCTTTCAAGGCTTTCTTGTTTTTGCTTTTTTCCTTCGTGTTTCTGTTCCAAACCCTTTGTATGTCCACTTTCCTCCATATTTCTTCTCCTTCCTTCCCGTCCTTCTTCCTTGTTTCTCCTCTTCATCAGCTGCATCTTTCAGTGTGTCCACAGTTACAGAGTTTCAGATACAGAAAGAAGAGGAGAGAGAAGAGGCCCGTTTATTAAACCTTCTGCTAATTGAGATAGCACGAAAATAATGTGGAGTGACACTTTAATGAAGACACGCTACGTGTTACCACTATTTTCTTCCCTCCTGCTGCAGAGAGGAAGAGGATGAGGATGTACAATGAAGCTAAAGAAGCGGGGAGAGATGAGGAGAGCATGAAGAAAGATCGAAGGAGGGTGAAACTCAGCTGTTTTATTGCAAAAAGAAAAAATAAGAGAAGTGATAGCGGCTCACATCTCCTGCTGTAATAGGTTTTCAGAGGCATGTCAAAAATAGGAGTTAAACAGAGTTATAGGCAGGGATATTGTTCTATCACGTTAAAACCCAATTATGTTTCATCAGGACGATTGTGCCGCTTGTGCTTTGCTTTGGTGAAACAGGTCTGAGTATTTGCTCTGCACAAACACAGAAAAAGAGTCAGACCGGCACAGAGAGCACGATTGGAGGACCAACTCCCCTGAGATTTTCCTTCTATTCAGTTACCACGCTCAGAAACCGGCACCAGATGACAATCATTGGATTTGTTCAGGAGGGTAGTGATCGGCATTATGAAGAAAACAGAGCTTTCATCATAAATCAATGTAATCAGTGTCAGGAGGACAATAAAAGCTGCTTTTTGGGCAGATTAGTTATGTAGCATTAAACCGCGATTTGTGATGAGATTAAACAATGTGCTCGTTCTGCGAGGATTTTAATGAGACGAGGACGTGCTCAGATCTGATGTATAAAACATGAAGTCTGATCAAATATCTGAGCAGGGGCAAAAGAGTTTTTAAAATACCACCGGTACAGCTTTTCTATCGGTGTGTATGGAGATCGGACTGTTCTCCAGTCTTAGACACACACACACACACACACACACACACACACACACACACACACACACACACACACACACAGACACACAGTGGAGTTTGCAGGTGCTTCTGATGGTTTTCTCTGGGTCCTCTTCTCTCAATTAAAGAAAAATATCACTCACTTCCTGATTAGATACAGTTAAAATTATTAATATACTATAAGCTATGAACCATTTTTTAATTTAGAAAAAAAGACTGAACATCTCTGAAGCTGAAAACAGAATTTGATATATTCTTTAAATAAACAATCATAATGTTACAAAATAAACTGATTTCCAATTTAAACCGTTTTACAGCTTTTACTAAAACAGGACCCCTCCATTAATAAAGGTAATCAATAAACAATACTTGTTCTATTTAAGCAAATCAGCTTTATTTTCATTCTTCCATATACAGCTCTAGTGTAAAGCTGAAAGAAATGTTACTCCGTACGGACCAAGGTCCACAAAACATGAAACATCCAACCTCAATTATTCAACAATAATGCATATTTTTAAAAATGAAGAATTTTATAAACATCCCTGATTACTGAACTCATTTATGGAACGCAAACTAAATCAAGCACAAATTTATAAAATTCTTATTTAGATATTCTCTGTCGTCACATGTCTGAAGCTCATAAAGACCCATTTTACAACAACATCCACTCAAATCTCAGAATTTCTCTCAGCAAACTGGAGCTCCGCCTTCTCGGACGGTCTGTTAGTCCAACGGAGCCACAGCAGCCACATTATTGGTCAGAGAATTACATTCAAAATGCTCCAAAAGCTTCCAACAGCACAAACACGGACCAGAGGTCCAGTTCAGGGACTCCTGTTAGCTGAGGTGAAGCCTAGCAGACAGCTAGCAGCTACAGCCGCCCGTGTCACCGTCCACCTGTCAGTCAAAGAGGCCACGCCCCTAATAATGTAAACAGGTGGGTTACAGAAGCAGCCAGAGCCAGAGTCAGGTCTCTGAAACATCTCAGGGTCAGCAAACTGAGCATTCATATTCAAAAGGAAGCTGGTTGTTAAAAGCCAAACGAAGGTAAAATTTTAATAGTTACATAGATACTACAAGAGAACTCATTCATTCTACAACTAATTAACGTACTTCTTTAGTTGTCTGCGTATCCCTTTGGTTCTCCATGCCCGTAACAACAGAGACTGTCTGTGTTGCTCTGCAGCAGTTTCAGGTTGATGAAGCTTTAAATGTCGGTTAAAATCTGCACACACAGTAATCGAGCCCATCCCACAGCCATGTGCGTGAAATCACATCTGCAAACGGCAGAGGAAACAAAGTTATTACGACCTTCTCTCTCTCTTTAATTCCCCGTGTCCTCCAGTGTGATGGTAAAAAATGAGCCTCCTTACGCTGCAAGCTGCAGCTTTTTTGATTGAAGTGAGTGATTTTGCTCAGCCGCACACCTGCGTAAAACAGATGATAATGCTGTTGAAGTCATTTACTGTGACTTTACTAAGATGAATTTGAGCAGCGCTTTCTCATCATGCAAATGTGGCTACACTGGAAAACCTCTTCCTCCTCTCTGGGGAGAACTATTTTTACAGTACTACAAAGAAAGATCATCTGTAACTGAGTGATTCGAGTCTTTATCGCTGAATGTAAACTCACCCTTTACTACCAACATGACTGTTAGAATTATTTGCTCAGGGTGTGACACTATAGTTAATATCGTAGTAAGCTTTGCAGGGCAGAGAGCTGCAGTGCTGCCATGCAGCCATGGTTAGATTGATAGGAACACATCACGGTTATTGGACAGTCTCCACTGTCACATCGCCTCTAGCTTAAATGTCGCCGTCTCTCTCTCCGTCGATCTGTTCTTCCAGTATTTTCTTTCTATCCTTCTCTCCCCTTAATAGCCCTTCATTTCCTCTGCCCATAGCCCCTGCAGGCCACATGTAATACTCTGAGTGACCCGAATGGCTGGGAATGCACCACATTTATCACACGTGCACGAGCGCGTGCACACACACGCACACACACACTCACACACACACACACACACAGAGCAAGAGAGAGAAAATACTGGTCAGCCACATTGGTCTACTCCTGCCACTAAATGTCGCCCGAGTCAGAGACAGAGGTTGGCTAAAAGGGCCACATGCTCTGCTTCAGATGCACCAAATAAAGACACAGCCTGCAGCTTTAAAGGGTTAACTGTGCTGTGAGCCCGGCTGTTTAGGGCCAATTAACAAATTAACTTCCAACAACTCTCATTTTTTTAAAAATTTTTTAAAAAAGCATGGAAACCGTCTATTTAACGTTATTAACTGGGAGGGGAAAAAAT
This sequence comes from Bujurquina vittata, assembly GCA_015106715.1. NCBI lineage: Eukaryota > Metazoa > Chordata > Actinopteri > Cichliformes > Cichlidae > Bujurquina > Bujurquina vittata. The sequence goes on along the minus strand of VUQK01023171.1, from coordinate 13,009 downwards.
ATGACGAAAGGCTGTCATGGACCCCAATGCACAACTTACAAAACACGACTTCAACTCAAAAACTTTCAGCGTTATTGCTGGTAACACAAGAATTAACAAAGGACAAGCAGAGCTGGACTGGAGCCAGCAAAACAAACTAGGAACCTCACTAAGTAAGGAAAACACTGTGACAGGAGAGCACAACGTGATAAGTAACTGAAGAAGACATAGACAATATGCACACAAGAGGTAAAGACAGCTGAGCAGAACAAGTCAACACACACTAACGAGACCAGAGAACACAAATATATTTCAAAGATATTATGGGCATGTACAGGTAACAATGGGAGCAATGCAATTCTTAGGCCCAGTCCACTCAACATTTCACAAATAAACCAAAAGCAATGTTGGACATGAACTAACACACATGTAGCTCTGTGTGGCCGGCAAATGCGGGACTCATCAAACAAGATGTAACTTGGAATCAGCTTTATTTGCTGAAACAATTAAAACTGGAAACTTGATATCTGACACTTGATACTTGGTGCTTGATGCAGGATACTAGCCATTTAACACTTGCACACAGAGGGAACTGGAGATGAGCACACGACAAGGAACAAGGGAAAACACCGACACTATATACACAGAGGGACAATGAGGGGAGTGGAAACATCTGGGGAGAACAGGTGAAAAGGATACACTAATGAGACAAAAATGAACACAAAGCGCATGGGACAAGGAAGTGACCAAACAATGCAATGCAGACTTGACATATAGGGGAGGCTGGCACACTTATGGGGGAAAACGCGCACATCCAAATAAGGTTCTGAACATGAGGAAATGGAGGAAATGAGGAAATGAAAAGAAGTCCGCACACCTAAAGAGCTCCTGAAAAAGTCTTTTTTTTTAATTTTATAATCCGCCTCGTGACAAAAAAGAGTAACGTTTCGGGCGCTGCTGCCCTTCCTCAGACTGGGGTTGATTATAAAATTAAAAAAAAGACTTTTTCAGGAGCTCTTTAGGTGTGCGGACTTCTTTTCATTTTTCATTTCCTTGAGGCTGGCACACTTAACCTGTGTTTACAGCGCTGAGGTGCTGGTGCTGGTTTCAATGAACGCTTCAGAACGGGCCCGCGTTTCTGTGAACTGCTCCTTTACGTATGAGTGTGGGCGGGTCCTCGTCTGGACACGGAAGTGGAAGGTCTCACTCTTGGGAGAATACACTCCCCTTTGTTGTGCTGCGCACACTCCAAACAGGCTGCTGCGGCATCTGTGTGCAGCACAGACGGCGATTACGAGCAAGATGACAAGTTCGCACTTTGCCTCCTTTTATCCGTGTTATGAACTGATCCAAAGCAGCAAGTTCAGCCTTAGAGCCCAACCTGATTCACAGGCGTGAAAATCACATCGCTCTTCTCGTGTTATACACACCGGGTGGCAGTGAAATAGTGGTAGAAACTTTATGTTGAGACAGCTGCACTCTTCTGGACAGAGATCTCAGATGTTCAATCTGCTGCAGCCACTCTCCCAGTTTGGGGGTCGTTGTCTCCAGTGATCTGATTACCACGGGGACCACTGTTACCTTCATCTTCCACATCCTCTCCAGCTCCTCTCTGAGCCCTTGGTATTTATCGAGGTTATCGTGTTCTTTCTTCTTGATGTTGCCGTCACTTCGTGTTGCTACGTCTATCACTACGACCTTCTTCCTCTGTTTGTCCACCACTACGATGTCCGGTTGGTTAGCCATCACAAGTCTGTATCTGGAAGTCCCACAGGATCTTAGCTCTGGCATTCTCTACTACCCTTGGGGGCGTATCCCATTTTGACCTCGATACATCCAGGTCATACTCGGCACAGATGTTCCTGTATACTATACCAGGTTATGGTTATGACGTTCCAGGTATGCCCTGCCTGTCTGTGAGTCTTTGCTTGGCAGTCTCTAAGGCCTCAGGTATGGACAGCCAGTTGTACTTCTTCTGCAGGCCTTTCCTCATCACACGTTTCTGGAACTTCCTTCCATGCTGTTTAGCCGTCTTTTCCATGGAGGGTACTGCTCCTTATATACTCCTCATATACTGCTTCTTACAGCCAAGCATCTCAGGGATCACTGATGCCATGGTACTTGACGTAGTTTTGATAGTCAGCTTTGAGGGGTCCAGGTTTCCAGCTTAGCTGTGGTCTTATCTGTCAGGTCAGAAAATATTTAGCACTAGTTGTTATTACTGGGGCTTGGTACCCAATCTCGGAGTGCGGGGATGATGAACTCTCCCCAATGACCTGTCATCCCACCTCCCCCTTGCCGTAGCATTTGTGTTGTACCTCATCAATCTCTAGTTGCAATAGCTGTTGCTTCCTTCATATGTTGGAACGCTGAGCTACAAGTTATTCCAGTCAGCTGCCTCTGGAGTCCCACAGGCTTACCAAGCCTGATAGGACTCCTTCTTCAGCTTGATGGCTCACTTCACATCCGGTGGCCACCATGCCACTGTGCAGGCACCAACCACCTTGCAGTCGCAGCACTGAGCAGCAATCTCAACAATGGAGGTGCGGACCACGGTCCATTTGGACTCACTGTCCTCCCTCGGAATGCTGTCGAAGTTCTGCCAGAGGTGGGAGTCCAGCATCCTCCCCCACCACCTGATCCACCTCACCACAGGGTGGTGATCAGTTGACAGCTCAGCTCCTCTCTTCACCCAGAATATGGGAACGCATTTGATGATTCGATTACAAAATCAATCTCTGACCTGCGACCTAGGGTGTCCCGGTGTCGAAATCTAATGAATGCACTCAGCTGGAACACTGTTACGTAGAACATGAGCAGAGGATAAGATTTTCCTGGTGGTTCTGCCTCACCTAAACAGGAAAACGAGTCAGGTGTTACAGTGGGAGGAGGTGGGAGAACCCGAAGTGTGGCCCCTCTAAAGGCATGAGTCGCCTGAGAGGAAAAACGTGCACATGCGTTTGTGTGATGTTTACTGAAACACCGCCAAGCAAGGCTCTAGCTGACAATGAGCAGCGGAACTGCAAACAAACAATGCGTGCGAGTGTTGTTGCGTTCACGCATTGCGTTGCGGTCAACACAAATTACGACCACTCAGCTAATCTCTGTCCTCCATCCAGAGAACAGGCGACCCTACCAGCTGTTACCACCTACACCCATGTGATCCATACACCAATACGTCACCACAACAGCTGGAGTGATATCAAAACACAACTTAAGACAAAGCATTTCTGGCACCTACACTGAGATCAGCGTTCGTGGCTCAGCATGGTAAAAAGAATCACAATCATTTCTGCTGTAAGCTCCAGTAGATTTTATTTGTGTCAGACTGTGATCTGCTGCTGCTGCTCTCAGGTTTACTGCTCTTTATGGATTTACACTATTGAATTCAACAAGATGCAACCCAGTATATCAAGAGCCATCTTGGCTGATTTCCATCCCCTACACTGACAGTGTACTGCTTATACTGTCTTCATACTGACAGTATACAGTTGGTATTATGGTTAAATTCAGTGAATGAATCTCAGCATCATCAACTTAAATTCATACTACACTCGTTGTAACCTAACAATGGCCATGAACCCCAAAGCTGCTGTGCATCAGTCCAACGCAGTTTTACACTAAATTCACCACGTTACAGCAAAATGACGCGTTTACCCTGCACTAAACTGCAGTGTTTTCATGCAACCTTTGAGTAACACAAAGTGTACCTCAGTTTGTTATGCAGGACAATGTGAAAAAACACAAATTCACATCATATATAGATCCAAGATCACTGAGCCATCCTCACCTTTAAATCTAACCTCTCTTCTTCCTCTCCTGTCCTCTTTGTTGCATCTCTGAGCGAAGCCATCTCACACCCTTTTCTCTCCCTGGAAACACAGCTGCTGTTTCTTTAGCCAGCAGACACACTATGTGAAAAAACTGCAGACACTAAATGTGTGTCTTTTCTTGTTGAGCATTTAGAAAACCACTGTAACCTCTTAATATAGCACTATAAATGATACATAAAATAATGGGTTTTCTTCTTTTATGTTTTTATGTCTTTGTGCGAAAAGTCCACCAGTGAACCAGTACAACTGTCCCACGTGTGTTAGTGTCAGATGGTTTGATGTTTTAAGGCACAGTGACCAGAAATAAAAACTTCCCTCGGACGTGTTAAATGTGCGTAAAGTAACAAGCCTTTTTTGAAAATGTAAGGAGTTGAAAGAACAGATATTTGTGTAAAAATGTAGGGAGTAAAAGTAAAAAGTTGTCAGAAAAATAAATACTCAAGTAAAGTACGGATACCTGAAAATGCTACTTAAAGGGCACATATGTTCCTTTTCATATGTAACTCATTCACTTGTGGTCTATATAAAGTGGAGCTGCAATGCTTTGGTCTGAATTCCTCATTATTTCTCAGGCTTCTAACTACAGAACTGTGTGTAGAAGTCCTGGATGGCTGACAGTTCAGACCTGATAATACGTTGAGCTGATCTGACCACCCTCCTTGCTATCCAGTGCACTACAGCTGCCCTACCAGGTGGTGATGCAGCCAGACAGAATACTGTCATTGGTACATCGGTAGAAGTTAGTAAGTATTCTGGAGTCCACACCAAACCTCCTCATCGCTGCTTTTGTGATCACATCTACATGATGTGACCAGCTCAGATCCTCACTGATGTTGATCCCCAGGAACCTGAAGCAGCTGGCTCTGTCCCCTCAATGTGAACAGAGGTGTGCCCTCCACCCTGCAGTCTCCTGTAGTCCATGATGAGCTCCTTGTCTTGCTGGCGTCTTGCAGCAGGTTGCTGTGCTGACACCACGATGTCAGGGTGCTCACCTCTGTGCTGTAAGCAGACTCATTTCTCATCTGCAAACTTAATGATCGTGTTGGAGCTATATGTGGCTGTACAGTCATGTGTGAAAAGGGGGCAGAGCACCCAACCCTGGGGCCACTGGTGCAGAGCGTCAGTGTAGATGATGTGTCACTGATGCCCGGATGCTGAAGCTTAAGCCTGGATGGAATTATGGTGTTTAAAGTGGAGCTGTTGTCAAAAAACAGCATCCGTACATATGTGTTCTTATGGTCCAGGTGGGAAAGGGCAGTGTGCAGAGCCGGTGCTATTGCATCATCTGTGGATCTGTGTGGATAAACAGAAAGGGGTCCAGTGTAGCAGGCAGTGAAGATATGACATGAGCTTTGAGTATACGCTCAAAGCTCTTCAGAACGATGGCAGTGAGTGCTACTGGGCGATAGTCATTATGGCCGCTCACTTTTGGGTTGTTCGGGATGACGATGGTCCTCTTGAAGCATGAAGGGGCTACAGACAAGAGCGGGGACAGGTTACAGATGTGAAGACAGATGCCAGTTCACGAGCGCATGCTTTGAGAGCAGATCAAGTCTGGGAGCTTTCGCCATTTTTATTACTTTTCTGAGAGTGTACCAGGCTTTCCTGTACTCACATGGATTTATAGGCAGCTCTCCTTGCTTTGAGCACAGCCTGCACCTCGGCTTCTGGCAGTAACCCGCGGTACAACGTCATCAATACATTGATGTATCCAGTGACATATTTGACGTAGTCGTGTACATTGTTGTTAGTGGCAGTATGGAAAGCTTCCCAGTCCGTGGTGTGGGCGCAGTGACACAGAACAGTGTTGGTTTGGTCGGTCCAGCACTGAACCCAGTGGACCTTTGACTGCTCACACTTCAGCCTCTGCCTTTAGGCTGGTAGCAGCAGGACTGAAAGCTGGTCGGGGTCAGGCTTTGTAGGTGGGACGGGGTGTAAGCATGGTTCAGGATGTTGTGGATGCGTGTTGGCTTCAGGCTGGCTTTGTTGAAATTACCATCCACGATGTGAGCTGCCTCTGGCTGTAGCGCTTCCTGCCGGTCGATAACAGCATGCAGTTCGTCTAGCGCCCACAGACCTCTCCATTCTTAGACCCAGGAGCATGGCAAAGGCTGATACTGCACAGACGGCCAGATGGTTGAAGGATGGACTTGGAGAAAAAACAAAGGGCCTTATTGCTGTAGTTTTGGCTAACATAACTGCAGTAAAACTGCATGAAAATATTTTTTGACCACTTGGGGTCTGTTTGGCTCTCAGATTAAACATGGGGGAGTCTCAAGTCAGTTACTTATGACACGCACTTCTCCATCCCTCGCCCCCCAGGCGGCAGGTGAGGGACCCCAATGCAGGACCGTCTTAACTTTCACCTCAGCTTTATTTGTTGGGAAACACAAAATAACCAGAGCTGGATGGGAACCCGCAGCAGGCAGGATGCCAGTGATGAGAACACAACAATGAAGAGCAGAAAACTCAGGGCTTAAATACAAACACAGGAAAATGAGAGGATCGGGAACTGGTGGACACACTGCTGGGAATCATTAACCAAGACAAGAGCAAGCAAAACTGGAAACAAAGCACGTGAGATGGGGCAGTAGCACAGAAAAACAGGTAAGTACAGAGACAAGAACTACACAGAAGGCAGAAATACAAATGCATGGGTAAACAAAAACAGCTAGGTCACTAACTGATAGGATGGTGGGGGTGCCTACACAGCAGTCTATACAGAGATGTCCACACTTCCATCTCCTTGGCTACCTTTTCCAGGTCTTCTGCTGGGGCACCAAGGTGATCCAAAATCAGCTGTTAGATGTGATCCTAACACCCCCCTGGTGTTAGGATACACTCTCCAGTCCATTTAGCCATCCTATCAACTAACCATGAAAGACAGCACTTCAGTTTGATGTCTCCCTTTCAGGGAAACGCCACAGCTGACACAAAACACTTCATGGCCAAAGCGCTGTACAGGCACTTCAGCGAAGGAGTTAAATAACATGGACCATTCAGACTCAATATCACCAGCTGCCCTCAGAATGCTGGAGTTGTGTCGGAGGTGGGAACTGAAGAGCTCACGGGCCAGGACCTCTGCCAGACGCTCCCAGCGCAACCTCATTATATGTTTGGGTATTCTTACACAATGCACTTATGGTTGGTTGTGTGTGTGTGTGTGTGTATATACATATATATATATATATATATATATATATATATATATACATATATATATATATTTAGTTATTCTATGAAATATTGGTAAGATAAAATAAGTCGAAATAAGCTGCTGCAGGTAATTATTGTTTTCTTTGACTAAAAGTATCAACACTGTCAAATCCAAACATTGAGTTCATTCATATACTGAGACAACTGAATTAATCAGTGCACGATGATAAGTTAGGATGGGTCAAGCTTCATTGGCTTGAAAAAAGAAAATGTCAACAAGAGAAAGCGAATGATAACTGGAAAGAAAAATGAGGAAATGTGGTGTTCAAAAAAAAAAATTCTCCTTTCTTCTCTCTGAAGTTTGGAGGGGTCTGATCTGTAATCACATGAGTCCTCCTATCAGCACACACTTTAGGAAAGTGTGATTAAAATTGCACAAGACAAACCTCAGCAGGCATGCGGCTGCTCCATCACCCCTGCTATCTGCTTTCATCATTGTCATAAACACATTTCTCATGTGCCGGCTGAGAACATATTGCCCTTATATGATATTGTCGATTTGATAGGAACAAGCTCCACTTCCCTGGTTTGCTCTTTATGAATAGTTGCATCAGGGGATTGTGTGTGTGTGTGTGTGTGTGTGCGTGTGTAGGGGGTTGGGGGTGAGGGATGGAGAGAAGTGTGTGTCATAAGTAACTGACCTGAGACTCCCCCATGTTTAATCTGAGAGCCAAGCAGAACTCATCTGCAGCCTGAAGCCTGAATATTGAATATGTGAACGTCCTCACTCTTCCTCTCCTCTTCTCCCTCACTCACACCCATCTGCCTATGTTAGAGTCAGGAGAGTGAAAGCAATGCTTGCCTCTGGAGAAGCCTTTGCAAAATGAACATGAGGCTGGGTCTTCTAATAAATTTTCCTGTGGGATATGAGCTCTGTGTTTCTCAGCCAGCCCTCCTCTGAAACTACTTCACACCTTGACTCATACATTGTTCCCGCAGTTTCTGCCCTCACCATAAGATCTGCTTCAGTGTGGTAGTCTGATTCTCTCAACTAAAACTTGATTATTACTGTGAAAAATATTCACAATGCTGACTTCTTTAATGAATTTCTGTGAGTGAGGTCATTGGAATTTGAGTTAATCGATACCGATTTCAAATGATTTGTCAGGTGGAATTTGCAATAGTATGGTTATTGCACGGTATTTTTGTAATATTAAAGGGTTATTTCTGCTTCTCGGGGTCTTGATCTGATCCGAAGAATTTCTGAAAATGGAAGAATATGGAGCAGTGTGGTCACATGGGCTCTGAAATGTTTGCTTTTTTGATTGCTTTGGGGAAAATGCTCTGAGTAAAATGAAACAAGTTTGGAGGACTGAATTTGGGGGACTAAACACCAGACTTAACCTAAAGAACCAAAGCAGCAAATGATCAGTTTTTGCTGGACCCAGTGTACTCAGCACCCTCCAGCAGGGGCTCTACCTGCCTCCCAGGACTGCCTCTGAGTATCATTACATCTGGTTTGATCTGCTCATTGTTTTGTGTCAGAGTAATGTTAGAAAAAGAGGACAGATGAGGGCTTCAACATAAGGAAAAAAGGGGACAGGAAAAAAAGACTTTTCATCTCTTTATTTTTGTCTCTCTCCCTCTTTCTGCCTGCAATCATTAGGAAGTTTTAATTAAAGACCAGAGGATTATTCTCGTGGCCTGCAGTCTTTCACCTCATCTCATCATTATTCCCACTGCTTTAGTCCCATTTCCCCCATCGCTCTGTGGCTCTTCAGGTTGTCGGTCTGAGTATCTGAGAGCGAGTTGCAATGATCAAAGCTTTCTACCTAGAGAGCCACTGATCTCTGTCTTTTTTGTCAGCAGCCAATGTCTAAAGTTTGCAGCACGCCAGTGAGTCAGGTGAATTAGCATCAATATTAAACACAGACAGAATGCAGTGTAGGTTTGTTAAAATGTTCATTTCTCTACTCAAAACAGACTAATGAGATCTGTTTTCAAACACATGCAGACCTTTGGTTCAATTTACTTTATTCTTTAAATAAATAATACACACACACATTATTAGATTAACAGTCTAAATATACTGATTGATTGAAACTTGAATATATAGAATGAAAGTTGGAATATGTTGAATGAAAACTGATGTCACGGGAGCTCTTGCGCCATCTAGTGTTTTCGTTACATAACGCACATAATGTCGCTTCAAGAAGTGGCACTATGAGTCAATCTGCAGGGAATTTAGTAGAAGAAATCCTAAATAACAAGTAGCTAATTAACACTCTGGCAAATGCACGTACTGGCCAACCTAATGCTAGCAACAGCGCTCCGTATCGTACTATGAAGATTTCTTTTTGTGGTTTATAGCTTTAGCACCCGAGCGGCCTTTTGCGGTCATATTGGGTCTCGATGTGCCTACATTGGGAGATTTGGTTTACACTAAAAATGTGAACTCTGATTGTGGTGTTATGTTGTTGGGCTGCAGGCACACTCAGAATGTGTAGTACCCAGTTTGGTTACTACTAGAGCTCAGAGTGCCATGAACCCCTTGAAAGAGGTGCCTTTTTATAATGAGGAAGTAGAAGAACCCCCAGGAAAACCAATAAAATCAAGATTCGAGAAGGATACGTTTTTGGCTTCACCCAGGACAGAGGTTATATAGCAGAGTCCCAACCACTAGAATTTGATATTCCACGATGAATATCATCACTTCAGCTGGCTGACCCTACAGATGTAGCCACTTAAAATTGCTGCTCCCAGCCGGCTGGAGGTCACCCTCCTTCTTCTGAGTGTATCTACTTCCCAGCATGACCCCACCTCTTTCCCTCAGTTGCAAAGTGTCACCAAGAGATGGACTAGTTTTAATGTAGCGCTGTTCTACTCTGTCTGAGCACTTAAACAACCGGTTCACATTTACCCCATTCACACGAGCACTTCCATGAGTAACTAAGCGAAGTGCTTTAATTATCTAACATTCACACACAATCACACGCTTGCAACTTGGGAGTTCAGTATCTTGTCCAAGGATACATTAGCCTGCAGCCTGCAGTAGCCAGGAATCGAACCACCAACCTTCCGATCAGTGGGTGACCTGCTCTACCTCCTGAGCTACAAGTGGTTCACAGATGTTTTGTTAACATTTCATTTTATTCAAATTATTTTAAAAGCTATCAACTAAAGGTAGCTTATAACATGTCATCTGCAGTAACATGAACAACCACCTCCTCCTACAAGGATCCATACATTGATGTGTATGGAGGAGATCAGGGAGGTGCAACAGTGAG
>VUQK01023166.1:0-21639 GCA_015106715.1 Bujurquina vittata | reverse complement strand
TATATATATATATATAAAATGTATTGCATTTTTACAAGCATGAACATAAAAATGAACATTTTTTATGTACAAGCATGAACATAAAAAACATACCAAAGGATATAATAGTGCTTGGAACTCAAACTCAGTTAAAACTGTTTATAGAAAAGTACATGTTGCCATTGTTGCAACAAGTGGACATGTGTTTCCACTTTGGGAATGTTCATATTTATCCTACTGCTGTATGTTACCCTATTAAGCTGCAACCATTTAATAAATACAAAGGAAAGACTCCTACAGTCAGTTGTAAGCATAAACACAATGATATTTGTCAGCAGGGCGATTGCATTTCACAGGGAGCCTGGGAAAAGGAACCTAATAAATGCTTAATTATTTAAACAATTATCTACATTATATTGCTTGTAAAGTATAGTAGTGCCTAGAGTAGATGTCCATGGTATAACTGATGTGCATCTTGGTAACAGCTGGCATACATACCATTTGACTGGAGACTACAGCCATATTAGCACTAAAAAGTAATTTCCAACTACTTCCTTATAAAGTTCTTAGGATAATGCTGTTTGGCAGCAGATGCAGGTTTTGTAGGTGACATGACAGATTGCAACCGGCAGCCCATCCCCAGAGCTGGCCACAACTCCCAGTATTTGGCTGGATAACACTTATGATACAGCACTTTGGCATCCTCCACTGTTCAGTAGCCTTTAAAGTAAGCCTTGACTTTTGTAGACTGTCTGGGTACTTCATCCCTCTTTTGCTATTAAAGCCATGGTCCAATCTATAAATAGTAGTCCGGTTGCCCTGCATCCCTGATGAGCAAGCTAATTGACACTGTTAATGGATAGAGTTTCACAGAGCTGTAAATAATGTGTAGGTTCACACTTACTGCCTCCTGCCGTGTTACTTCTGGGAGGGCAACAAGAGTTTACCTGCCAAGTCCCGTCTTTCCAGCCTGTCGTCCCTCCTTCCCTCCCTGAGCCAAGTCTGCTCCGGCCAAGGGATTTACAGAAATCAATAACTCTCTGTGCGTCCACCCCCTCACCCCCACCCCGAAGTCAAAGCCAGAAAACTGCATCCTCTTCATGTACTGTAACAACCTCTTGAAAGAGGAAAACAGGAGTACAAGAAAGAAAATCATAAAATCACTTTCATTTTGGCCCACACCATTTGCATTTAAAGTATCACTTAATGTATGGCATATTTGATGCAAAATTACTAAATATGTATGTCCTCTGTCGAAAAGTAAAAGGCATTTAAACCTCTGAGACAGCTCAATTGATCATAGCAAAGCCACAATCATAGATGACTGGCAGCTGCAAACTGACTATGGACTAAGAGACAGATCAGGTTCTCAGTCACTTTGATTTTACAAATTGAAAGGTACCTTTAAAGACATCGCTTCAAACACACAGAGGTTGCTTGGATGGACTGTTTAAAGGAGGGATGAGAAAGACAGACGTGAGGATAGCAAAAAACACTACTTGGCGAAGCCCTTCACAAATTCATTCCTCATCGTTATACTACTCGACACAGGCAACCTAATGAGAAAATACAATACGAGATAAGACATATTAAATTTGTCCCATATTTGGGAAATCCTTTTGTTAGTATAAAGTAACTATGAAATATTTCCTATGCTGTGTCTGTCCTTGTGGCAGCAGGGCTGGATCAGTGTGTTAGAGAAGGTGCTCTGCTGCATGTCCAGTAAGTAGTGCAGGAGCTTGATCCATGATGGATAATAGTTGGTTCAGTTACCTCCACTCCACCACCGCCATGTACGCCTTTATAATGAAACTTGCGTACTCTTTTTTATATAGTTCTTGTTAACATAACAAGAACATGTTCCATAAGCTTATTCCATAAGCTTATTTTTACTTTCACCCAGCTTACCAAAAATATAATTTGTGTCCTTGTCCTAATTTTTATTTCTTTATTTATTTCATATCACCACTGCAGCTGGTGGAGACTAATAATTTACACTAATGATGTGACTAACAAGCAGACACCAGGGTGTTAATTGCCTCGATGTACTGTATATTTCCTAGTAACCACAATAAACCGATAGATAGATAGATAGATAGATAGATAGATAGATAGATAGATAGATAGATAGATAGATAGATAGATAGATAGATAGATAGATAGATAGATAGATAGATAGATAGATAGATAGATAGATATAACTGAATTGAGCCTAAAGAACAGTGAAATGATACGAGAAACCAGCTATTAATTAATTTGAGCAGTCTTTTTTAATTAAGCCAGATCTACCATTGTACAGTGAACCACTGATTGGATGCCATTTTGGAAATCATATAAAGTCCATATACTCAGCTCATTCAACAAAATTAATATTTGATCATCAGAAAAGTAACACAAATTCTGTCTCTCATCTTTCTATTCGGCACTATCTGGCATACAACTTGCTTGTATCACACAAAACCTCACTACAAAGCCTCTGACCAGTTTATGTCACTGGCAACAGAGCACAGAGGCTGTTGGCTACAGCATCACTCCTTAAGTGAGAAAGATAGATGGAAGGAGTGAGGAGAGAGATGGCTGAGCGATGGAAGGGATGGGGTGTGAGGGGAGGCGTGGAAAGGCGCTGGAAATGAGGGGGAGATGTCCGTGCAGTCGCCCACAGATGCTCCCTCTGTCTCTCCCTCCTTTTGAGAACAGTATGGGAGCAGTCTTTTGGGGAGGCTGGCAGGCAATCAGTGATGTCATGCCAGCAGTGCAGTGATGGCAGCTTAACCTATTTTCGGAAATACCACTGAATATCTATTTATAACCATGCTGAGCAGCATGTATCTTCACACATCCCTCACGGAGTTGAGCGTTCTTAAACATTTTCCAAACTAAAATGTGTCTTTCTTAAATTTTAGGGATTGGTTCATATCTGTGGAAAACAAGGTCTACTAATAGGTCTACTTACCCCCACTTAGGGTGGCAAACTATCATATTATTCATACTGTCAAAATACTAACATTTTTAGTATAACATATTTGGTCATTAATTATAAACAACTTTGTTATTATTGCTTACATTACAGTCATAAAACTGGAACTCACATCTTGACAGCATGGAATTAACATTACAAATAGGGGTAGTAGTGCTGAATTACATATTACTAGTGTTACTAGAGGGATTTTCTCATGTCAGCAGCTTTCAGGTGATTATTTTATCTGCCAAGCTTGGCCTCTGCTCCTCCTCAATCCATCCCATCCACTGTTGCCCAAACGGCAAACAGCCTGTCAGAGGCATCCTCCATGTCCCAAGCTGAGCCATCACTCTGCTCTCTCAGTGCCTTAGGATAAAAGCTGCCATTTGTTTCTGCATCTCTGACAAACACTTCATCTTTTCCCCTCCACTTATCCATCTGTCCATACATTCATTGTTCTGTGCCATGTGTCTGTCTGTCATTTGCTTTGTGGGCCCCGCTTCATACGTGTGCCATCCCAACCAAGGGATTCCTCTCTGTCGCACCGGGTTGTATGACAGCGGCGGATTAGGTGAGAGTACTAAGTCATATCCACAAAGCTTTGTGTTCACATGCACTCGCAGGCAGATACATGTACAACATAAATACATTGTTCATTCACACCAATATCAAGGGCTCTACTATTTGGCAATCAGAGAAATGTGACAGCTTGACTAATCTGTGATTGTTTTTTGGCCAAAACATGGGGGCTAGCCAGCCCTCCAAGGGCACGGTACTATAAGGCAAGACAAATAACTTATTATTTTCCAGGCTTGTACCGGGCTTTATCGCATGAGTTCTCCTGAACCATTCCAAAATGGAGAGGGATTATCACAAAACATTGCATTAAAATCTCCTCTCTCCCCTCTCCCTTGTTATTTCATTTTCCTTCTAAAATGAATCTGTGCCCAGCCAGGCTCAAACACAACATTAAAGAGCTCGTGCTATTCTAACAGAAACCCCCCCCACCACCACCACCACCACCACCACCCCCTTCACGTTCCCTCCCTTTTTCCCCCTCTGTGCCTTTATAACCCCACCCACCCCCTTCAAAAGAGTACACTCTGCTCTGTAGGCAATGGCACTCTGCAAAGCTACCCGTACAAAATAGATAGGCTTCTATATCCTTCTATTTAGACTAAGAAAATAGCTGTGACCTTTGAGCCTGAACAAGAAGGCAGTACGCTTCTGCCAACTCTACCTTTAGAAAAGAAATGTGTCTGCAAAACACCAAAAATAATTCAACTCAAAAATCTTCAGTATTATAAAATGCCATTGGCACATCAAATGCAAACTCAAAGTAAAGTTTTCAAACAGCTAGAACACGTTCCGTCTGTCATGGATTTTATAAATATGTTAGTGGTTGTCCAGAATTAGTTAACATTAGCAGTAGTGAAACTCGATCTGAGGATGAAATATAGTTTTCTGTTATTAGTTTGTTAAATACAAATTGCTCTGGTTCAAAAGTCAAATGCATGGAGTGGACATGTTTGTAACTCCATAAAAAATAGGTTCATAAACAAAATTATAATTGCATTGTTTGTTTGTTTTTTCATGCCTAAAGAGGAATTAAAAAATAATCTTGAATGGGGTTCTCATAGTTGATGCATGAAAGGGAAATGAAATACAAAAGTGATATAGGTTTCATTAATGAGTCAGACCTCACTGCCCATTTTCCCATCTTTGTTCCTGTTCTGGGCACCCATTTACAGCAAACATATTCCACAAAGGTCATGTTATAACGGCACTTTCAACAAACGGAAGGTATAATATACTGCAAGCAATAATGAATGTTGCATTGATGTAAGAAATCAATCCATCTGAAAGGCTCTCCAGGGCAAGCATTAAGGGAGAGGGAAGTGATAAAAGTCAGGTGAGCCTGGTGAGCAGATACAAACCTCCAGCAGAGCGCAGCTTTGTTGCCATCTAAGATTGCCACTCTGCTTGAGAAACCAACAGAAAAGAGCAGAAGAGTAAGGGAGGCAGCACTCCTCATCCTGAAGTCAAGGCCCATAGCGCCTGTCAGTACCCGTTGAGCTGCTGCATCTTTTATGAGGAAAGCCCTGTTGCTTATTACAATATTTACAGACGTTTAAAGATTTTGAGGAGAGTGTTGTTACCATTAGCTTGGCTCGGTGGCCTTCGCTCACTAGACTCTGACAGGAGACTTTATTCTAGATTTGTTAAATCGAATCACTGCACAAAACTGCAAGGAGACTGAGAATTGTTTTCCAGGTGACTCAGAGGTCACACACTTAGCGGGAATGGAGTGTATTTCTTCCTTGGGCATTTATGATATTGGTTTATTTCATTAGTAAATAGGCAATAATGTCAAAGGGAATAAGCGACACTGCTGTCTATTAAATTTGTAAAATTAACACAGCATGTTGTCTCTGTACCATCCATGTCATATCTACAGCTCTGTTTATGGGTGTAAGCGAATTTATCCCATCTGTTTCCTCAGGGGGGATGCTGTCCTACAGCAGTGCTGTGATCTTTGACACTTTCCATAAGGCGCACACAATATGGAGATGTGTGGATGTACTCACACTTCCATAATATCAAAGGAAGAAAGCAGCTCTAAAAACCTACAATGTATTTAATCAATGTGTTTCCCTTTAAGCACCAACTTTATAAAGGAAAACTAAAGTCTGGTAAAAGTGTATAGTTTTTTGTTTGATGGATAGGATTCCAGCCTGCTGCTTTATTCTTTAAAGGGGACATCTCACAGAGAAACCCTATCCATCAGACTGGCTCAGAAAAGGAAAAAAAACTTAAATAAATATTTCATTAGATTATTCTGTGATTTAATGTGCATCTGCTTGCTGAAGTCTACAGCAAAATCTCCATTTATAAATGCATTAACACAGTGATACCCAACACAAGCTTAATATTGATGTCCAGGCAGCTTTGCCCAGCAGATCGGAGCAACATTGGGATTGTTTTGTCTATGTGTCTGTCTGCTATGCTGAATTACATATTCTCTCTCTGATTTGAGCCCATTGTGGAAACTCCCATGATCCATGCAAAAAAACAGCACTTTTAATTTGGAGAAATAAATAAAACAAGCAGGATAGGAAACAGCATAGCAGGCTTAAAGCAGCCAGAAAAAATAAAAGGAACGCTGATTCTGCATATATGCACGTGCATACATGTATAAATGTTTGTATTGCATGTGATAGTTGAAGCTAATTAGAGCCAAAGGGAGAAGTTTTCACAGTCTGTGATAAATTCAACATCAGGAAATCCTCTACCTATTAATACCAATTGGGCGACAATAATTGGCAGGCCATCGACAGCGTGGGCAGAATTAATCATTTGAAGAGGCAGGCTAGACTGAATTTTTAATTGGCAGAGGCAGCCACTGTTTATGGAGGCAACCAGCTGATCACCCAAGAGACTGCTGCTTCAGACAATGCACATTTGCTAATCCTCTTGAGTCAAGTTATTATGGCCATGCATTATTATCACGCTTTACAAACTAATTCCATGTTTTCCCTCATGGATTACCAAGGGGAAAAACAGTTGCATAAGAAAAAAGGAAATAAACACAGTGAGCACAATGTGGATGAAATGAAAATCCAAAAAAAAAAGTCCAAATGACAGAACAAGTGCAATGGCTACAAATGCACAACACTTAGTATAATGAAAATAGTGTGTGTGTGTGTGTGTGTGTGTGTGTGTGTGTGCGTGCGTGGGTGTGCGCGTGCGCGTGCACGTGTGTTCCTATGTCCATCAGTCTCTTTGTTAGTTTGAATGTGCCACTTTGAGGGTGCCTGCCCAGTGTTTCCATCAGGATGCATACCCCGTAATCCTTTTCTGCTTAATAACGTGATTAACTATAAAATAACCTCATCAAGGATCACTGAAACATTAGAGTTTGATTTTGTATTGTTAATTGTGCAACGAGGCTTCATTACATCCTAAGTCATTTAATTTGACATTCAGACTATGCTTATCTAAAATTAATTAGTTGTTTGTACGTTAAAATTAAGGCTAAATAATGACTTGAGATGTGAATTTGGAATTACATTTTTATAGTTTCTACTCCATCAGAAAGATGGCATAATCTTGCTGCATTTAAATAAGATCTTTTTGATTCTTTTTTTTTATAAAGTGCAAAAAAAATCTGAATTGACAATGAAGAGACATAAAGGTTCACTGGATATTTTTTAAGGGATTTCACTTTGTCGAAAGGCTTTTTCAAAGGTTTGTTTTGCATTTCAAACTGACAAGGGAACTGAGGAGGATGATCATACAGAGGCTCACTTAAAGCAAGCAGTACATCTCAATTACAGATTTCCCCCCTTCTTTTACTTTACCACTAGGGCAAGAATGATGTAATATATTGATGATAGTAAAGTACTGAGGAAATCTGACAGAAACCTTTTCATGAATAACAATGTATTTAGGCACCTGTTCACATATGTTAAGTGAAAAATTATTACTAATGATGAGATATTCTATTTGTGGCCTGTATGTAATTGTGTCAGTTTTTCACTTGAATTATACATCTACCAAAGATCAGTCTTCTGTATGTGAAATGAAAATGTGCTGCGTTTATGCGATATGTGTAAAAACCTAAATTGTCTTTTCCCCTTTTCCCTGATAGCACAGTGAGGTGACAATCACTGAGGAGCCAAATACTGCAATCATTACACCACAGGGAAATGACATTTTAGTATTTGCATGAACACAAGCACCAAACACACATACAAGTGAATGCCAAATGAGTGCTGGCAAAATGACCTCCTTTCTACAGACTCAACAACCTCAATTTTAGGATCTTCATGTGGCAAATCTAAATATCAATAATCGTAGCTAGGTTTGAATCCTTCACAAACTTTTGTGACCAAAATAAAGACTCTGGTTAAATTTTTTGTAGGAGTGGAGGATAACCTTTGCAACAGAAACAAATTAAATATGTTTTGATGGTAACTTGATGCGCGGCATGACAGGGTTTGTAATGTTTATTGCCATTTGTCTTTTCTAAATGTCACTGTAATAAAAGGCTTATATCCTATGCTTACATCCTTCACACATCTACATCTGCGCTGCAAAATGAAGAATCCATGTTGGGGGGGGGGCATTGACAAAATGATAGTCAAGGCTGCTGTTTGCTTTTGTGCTTTTTGCACATATTAAACTATAAATGTTCTCCAAATACATTAATAGGCAGTAGCCTTTGCCATCATCAATAAGGTGTTGCGAACTTTGTTAACAGTGTCGTGGCCTCACTGCTACAACTGTCATTACAGTGAAACTAACAATCTCTATAAGCGTGAAAGTCTGACTGTCACTGAGCAGTGACACCAGTGTAGCTCTCAGGTTGTGTTGGGTGTTTTTTTTCTTGCTGTTGTTTTGTGTTTTCGGGTAAAACTTGGCTACGCGCAAACAACAAAATTAAAGGCTGGGTGAGCGTTCACGGGTCTTGACGATGACGATGACAATGATGACGATGACGTCTGCGCTGCTTGAGTCGAGGGGATTTGGACGGGGGTGGGGGGCGCATGTATTGTGAAACGCTTTTCCCACCCAGGCAGTGATCTATATTCCTGCTAACCAACTTCATTTTGGAAGATGGAAGTTGTCAGTGTGTGTATAGTGAGCTGAGAGGATTTGCACCCTCTGCTCGCAGGAGCAGCGCAGCGTCACCGCCGCTCGGCGACGTCCGTCATCTTGTGACAGTTCTTGCGCCCTTTGGAGACATTGTAGAACTGAACTGATTTCGCTGCGTCGCCTTTGCGCCCAGCCCGCTCCATTCACACATGGGGAGATGTTAAAGAAAGCATATGGATGAATAAATGATGCCGCCCCCTCCGCAAAAGATGGGACTGGCAAGAGGAGGCTATTGAAAAATGCATCCTTCCCGAGCGCCTCTGCCCCACTTAGGAGCGTGTTAGGAAAACACTCAAATGCAATAAAATAAAGAATCATTCCTGGTGTTCAAAGCACTCAGAATGTCTGCAAATCTGCCTTTTTGCGTTAATATGAAATACTGAATTCTCAGGATGGAAATACAAAAGCTCGTGGAACCATCATTAGATGATAATTATTTAAAAAAAATCTAAAAACTTGCCTTACACACAAAACCAACTGGGGCAATATTCCAAACCTCTTAAATATTGTATGGAAATACAAGCAATGATAAGCATGATAATACAGAACATTTGCGGGGGTGGGCTGACAATTCCTCGATTAAGCCTGATTAAGCGTAAAAATAAAAGTGGCAAATCTCTGCATTTCACTACAAATCAGTTCAAAAGGCACGGACAGTAATAAGCAGTTATTAAGCTTCATATGGGCCTCGCAGCCATTTGAGGGGCGACACATTACCTTTGTGCATGCCGGTGTATCGGTCCTTGAGAACTGTCAGTTCGTGGATTTTCCCAAACTGTTCAAACAGGGGTTTCAGGTCTTTTTCTTCCAAGTTCCGCGGTATCTGCCCGATAAACAGTTTAATGGCATCTTGGTCTTTCATGTTGCCGCTCTCCGGATGAATTGAAATGGGTTCTGACCCGTTCATGGGTTTCGGAAATGTGATCTGAGGGTACTGGTGCTGATGTGGGATAAGTAGTAGTGGTTGTTGGGTCGGTGGTGCCCCCGGTCCGGTGAAAACCAGGCTGGAGTGAGAGGGCTGGGGCTGCTGTGGATGGTGCTGCCTTCTTGTTTCAGTCTGAGTGAATCTGGCCATTCTGAGCTGGGAGCAGAGTGGATAATAATGACAACACACACACACACTGTGAGAGAGCAAGCACTCAGCTGGAAACCAGGCTGACTTTCTATCCGACACACAACACACACGCACACATAACGAGGAAGAGGGGGTTGATATTGGCGAAATAAGCGCGCAGAAGCGATATCAGACACTATGGAGCGACACCCAGTGGTGTTTCTGTGCTGTTTCAAGTCAGGAAAGACATCTTTCGGCTGCTCCCTTTGGGGGTCGCCGCAGCGGATCATCTGCCTCCATCTCACACTCTTCCTAGCATCCTCCTCTGTATGTCCTCCTTCACTACATCCATGAATCTTCTCTGAGGTCTTTGACTTTTCCTCTTGCCTCACAGCTCCATATTCGACATCCTTTGTCCAATATATCCCTCCTCTGCGCATGTCCAAACCATCTCAGCCTTGCTTCTCAAACTTTCTCTCAAAGCTGCTCAACCTGTATTCATTTCTAATCCTGTCCATCCAGATCACAGCCACTGAAAATCTCAACATCTTCAGCTCTGCCTCCTGTCTTTTTGTCAGTGCCACCATCTCCAAACCACACATCATAGCAGGTCTCACTCCCATCTTGTAAATCTTCCCTTTCGCTCTTGCTGCTGTCCTTCCATCACAAATCACCCCGACACTCGTCTCCACCCATTCCACCCTGCCTGCACGCGCTCCTTCACTGCTCTTGTTCACTGTTGGTTGGTAGTTAAACTCCTCTACTGCTCGCATGTTCAGCTTTCCACCTGTTTCCCTCTCATTCACACACACTTTCACTCCTCTTCTCTCCAGAGCATGCCTCCACCTCTCCAGGCTCTCTTCCACCTCCTCCCTATTCTCGCTACAGATCACAAGGAGTACTTCCGCTTGTACCAATATTTTGTCCCTGGTGCCTGGACGTCATCAGGAAGTTAATATAATAGCTACTCTTAAAGCCTGATTACATTGTCATCATGGTGCCAATTTAAAAAAAAATGTATTTGATTTATATGTTAATTTGTAGTAAAATGATTTTTCTAATGATTTATTATTTATTTGTTATCCATCAGTTCCATAATCATAATGAAAATGAGCTACCTGGATTCCAGCTGTAACTCTAAATGTTTTCTGTCAGTTTGTAAACAGCATTGGATGAAATTACTGGTTATGTTATAATGGAGAGTGCAATAGTGGAGACCATTTACCATTTATTTGAATTCATGGCACAGTAACAGTGTCTCAGCGTGGCTCAGGTGATACCTAAATCAAATCTTCAAAGATTGTCTTTTTAGTGCAGCATTCTTTTTCTTTTTTCTTTTTTCTGTGCATACAAAGTGTCTCAGCTGGGAAAAAAACAGAAGAATTTTTGTTCTAATTAGAATGTAACTTTAGAAGATAGCCGTTTCATTTGGCTAATTTGGGCTCCTGGAGCTTAATATTAGGGCTCTCACTTGAATAAGGATTTTTGCACCGAGCAAGGACTGTGGATTTTTTTTTCCCCCTCATTTACTCACTTTGAAAGAGATCACTTTACAGCCAGTGCTGAGAGGAGGAATGATTACAGAGATCAATAACTCTTTCAACGCTTTCATTGTAAGTTGCATGTACAGTTTTAATGAGTATAGGCATGTGAGTATTGTAGAGCGATAGTGTTGAAAAATTCAGAACCGCTTCTTTGATACCCAATTTTCAGCAAAAATTATAAAATATAAACTATTGTAGGCAGCCAGTTAAATAAGTGAGCATTGTAGTTTTGAAATAACAGAAACCCCAAAGACAAAGAGCTTTTATTGCTGCTTGTTGTATCAGCATACAATGCAATGGTGTCAACTTGTTGTGAAAACTTAGGCTAATTGTGATAAAGAATTCACGTATTATATTCAAGTGCACTGATTCTTGTGCAGTCTGATTCGCTGTCATGACTTACACGGAAATTTAATGGAACTGAGTCATCACTTTTGTTTCACCTGTGCTTTGCCACCTTAAAATGTTGGCAGTTTGAAAAAAAAGGCCTATTGTCATCAGATTGAGTCAAGAGACCAACAAGCATTAACTACAATTAAGAGACTTACCATATTTTTTTCAAACAGCATGCACACTAATCCCCCAAGAGAGGATTTATTTGCATCATTTGCTTTCTCTTTGCAGACTCTGTCAATAGCACTCAAATCCTTCATGAAAATAAAATACCAAACAGAAGAACAACACTGACAAAACTCATGCAAAAGAGAGTAGGTAGTTTTGCAACTTAGCCACAAGCCATCCTTTGAGAAAAACACATCTGCAGGACAGATTTCTAATTACAGCCTATTTAACAGTGGATTAAATGAAGTGATATACTGTCTGTGACAGCAGGCTCAAGGCTGCAAGGTGAATCAATACTGTTGGATGCTGCTGCTTCTCTCACTGTGGAGAAATGGCACCGCAGGGGTGCTCTCCCGGATCTTTGACTTCTGAATATCTGCATCACTGTGTAAGTGAACTGCCTTCAACAGCCCCTGTTGTTTTGAATTCAACAGCGCACCTAAAAAGCAAGGCAAGTCTCTCTTTCCGAAGGGCCTAGTGTGCAGTAGAAACAGATTGGTCAGCAAAGTTCAGTGTTGGCAAGTTTGGTGGAAAACATGGGCTATGAAGAGAAGATGGCTGTTTTCTCTGGGAGGGAAGTGGGGGTCATTTCAACTTTATTGAATTCTGCTCATATAATTTATTTTTTGCAAAGTTCAATAAGTGCAAGCACAGAGAGAAAGACATAAGCTGGCAGGGGTACACATTGACACATACCAGTCAATAAAACAGTGGGTGGTGACTACACAGACACAAGGCATTTTGAAAAATGAATGTTATTCTTTGAAGCAGTAGGTCCCAGAATGCCACGTAAGTTAGAGTTGCTGAAGCTGCTGTTTGTTTTCAATTTGCGCACTCAAGTCAAAGTCTTATTTTATGCTCTGTTCATAGTGTTATTAATTTATTGATTAAAAGAGGCAGGGTTCTCTAGCCATTTGAATGGGAGTTGGCAGGGACAGGAGTCGAAGTAGATGAGTTTGGCATATGGCTCAGCATGTTAGCCCACTTACATCTGTAGTGGGGAAACAAACAGGGACACAGTACAGCTCATATTGAATAAGGGTAGTGAGCTGTCATTGCACTGGCTCAGTGGCCTCTGAGGGAGGCTGCGTGGCTATTTTTAGGGATATGGTCAGTGCAGGGGGAGGGGTATTGAGAACTTCCACTTCATGGTTTTTATATTGACCAATGCCATTAGTGTTTTACCAAGCTGAAGGCAGAGACAAGAAATCAATAAAGGTCACACTATTTGTGCAAACTAAAAAGTTACATACAATTTAACTTGCTGGCTTTTATTTTGCTGCTTGTTAACCAGTCTGAACCCTGAGAGGGAGGCTGCCTAGCTTGAGCTGTTCAGCTTGGGAAGTCTGTGAGGCCCAGAGGGAGACAAAGGCAGCTAAGGGAGTCATTTTGCATTCTGTGAGCTCTTGTAGACATACAGTCAAGACAGACATACTCCTCCACTTATATACACACACACACACACTCACACCACCCAATTATCCAAATTCAACATTGTTCTCCAAATTGAGTAACTCGCTTGCATAATGAGCAAACACAGTAATGCACAGAAAGCATACAGTGCATATGAACGCACACTTTAAAATGCCATATTCCATCTTGTTATGAGTTGAAGTCAGTGAGTGAATTAGGAACTTGACATCACAAAGTGTGCAACACTTTGCTGTTGAGAGAAAGCGCCTCTGTGCTCGAGCTGGCGTGGTGAGTGCAGTTGTGGGTTAATAAGCGGCAAGAGTAAGATGTGTCCCCTGGTGCCTAATTCACCGTTGCATTCTGGTTATGCATTGCAAAGCATGCTTGTTCAGCTGTAAGATGTTTTTCAAGAAAATTAGGGTGTGATGTGATGATGGCATATCACACTTGAGACAGCTTTATGGACCAGTGACTTAACATGCTGATGAGATGTGATAAGAGCTGGTTGAACTGTGGAGTTTGGGTGATACACCTTTCGCTACAAGCCTTGAGTCCCTGGAATAAAAGTGGCTCAGAACTCTTTGATATTAATCAGTTATTCCACTGAAGGACATTTTAGCACATTTTTCATGATTTCTGGTTCTATTGTAACTATTAAAAGGACGGGCTATGTCAAATACCCACCCATCCACTTTCTTAACTGCTTATCTAAACAGGTTTGCAGAGGGATGAAGCCTATTTTTGTTGACACTGGGGAAAATGTGGGGTACAGGTTATCAGTCCTTCACAGGGCTAATGCAAAGAGACAAATTTAGAAATACCATTAAACCTAACATGCATGTTTTTGGACTTCAGGACAGAAATGGAGAACACCTGCACACCCACAGGGAAAACATATAAACTTCCCACAAAAAAATATTTTAGTGCACCGCAGGGTCAAAGCCAGAACCTACTTACTGTGAGGGGCAGCTTCCACTGCTGCAGCACTGTACTGACTGTGTGTCAAACAAGATCAGGAAAATAAGCTTAAATGTTTAAATAATTGAAAGAGTGATATATTTTTTAAGACCTAAAGTAGAGATAAGTGCTACTTCACTACATCTGTTTGCTCTAATAAAACTCCACAACCCAAAATGACAAAATAGTAAAGACTTGCACATAAATTCTATAATCTTGGTGAGTGTATATAATTATCCAACAGAACTCATTTAAAAAGCAGCCAAAGAGTACACACCAATCTCCCTTTTCCAATTGCAGTTAAGAAGGGCCATGAGTGTAGTCATTAAGAAAAAGAAGGAAATGAACTGCCTCTTGGTGCTGTGCTTACAGTAACTAGCTGTCTGAACCACAAGTTCTAAATAATAATTACATCAACCTTCCTTAACTCTCTGCAGAATAAGCAATATAGTTTTTTAAAAGGACCTCAGATTTAAACTGCACCCAAATATATTTAATTCTAATTGTCCCATTTTGGATGTTCGTTATTCTGGTTGGTTTGCAGCAGTTCATTTTGGCACAAAACAAATGCAGATCCAGTTTGTGGTTTCCTCCAGCTGAATTGGAGGAACTGGTTGTTCTTTGTCCACGGAGGAAGTGAAGCAGACAGTTTTCTCCCGCACTAGTCTCTTGCTGTGCATTACACGAGTTGACGAATAAGAGAAGGGACAATCACTGAAAATAATTTTGACACATTGCAGATTAATTTTATCACCCAAAAATTGCCTCCCTGAGAATCCTGTCACCCACTGTGACTGCAGTTTTGTTGTAGAAGAGAGAAATACTCAGCCTGCAGAGCAATCATGTCTCCTAATCTGAGTCACTGCTGTGATCTGAGTAGCCTCAACAGCTACCTCAATTTCAAGATTGCCTGGACTGCTGCTGTTTTAGTATTGATACAATTATTGCCAGAAAAACATCATTATATCAGCAGACTACATGGTGTTCAAGCTCCTTTTCCACAATCTGAGGTCAGCGGTGTTCATTTTATTTGTACACAAATCCGTCCATTTCATAAGAAGACGTGTCTGTTCCATGATGCAAAAATATACGGCAGAAAAAAGAAAATTGCTGCAATGTTACAAGTAAATCGTCACATATATTGAAAGAGGTGATGCACAAGAGTGAGATGATGCACCAAGGTTTTATATATGAAATTTGGAAAGGTGCACGGGCCTTGCAAATACCCTTCAGAAAGAAAATATAAATCTGGACCAGAACAGTGGAAATTGCAGGCAATTCAAACAACTTTTACAAGTCCTTGTAAAATCTGTTCATTGTGATTTAAAAGAAGTTGACGAATTGTCATTATATCATCGATTATGCTGATTTCAATGGCATTGTACTTCCCCTACAACACATCCATGTGTAAGAATTGAGTCTTTAAAGTTTCAGTTCAGACTTACAGATTATAACCACAAGGTGGCAGTCATGCTCCACTGTGATTTTGTCTCTGATCCCAGTCGTGTGAGGACATCCATGTCTAAATAATGACTAACCTATGATAAATTATTGCTAGTTCCCCTAAAGCTGTGTTAGGAAAGCCAAAAAAGCAAATCTAGAAGCTGGCTCTGTATTTTGGCCTCCTTGGTTGGCTGATTATTTCTCTGCTCTGGCACAGTCTATGCAGAGGAGGTTTTTGCTCAACTTTTATGTCAGGGAGTTCTTATTTGCTGACAGTAACGTGCCACTCATTCTAGTACTCAGTAACATACTGAGGCATATAAATGCCAAGTGTGTGTTTAAAGCTGTGAGTCAGTTTAAATTTTTTGGAATACCTAATGACATTCAAAGTGATTAAGGCACAAACTAACACATAACACACGTTTTAAGAGATTCTGCAACATGCACAAAGTGTACGCGCCACTAGGAAGGTTTCATCAGACTCCTAAAAGGACATTTGGGGTGAATTCTACCACGGATGGGACATGTACTTAGATTGGAAAGCTAATAACAATTATATTGCAGTTGCTCCATGGGGTCCTGACATCTACAATCTTTCTCTGGCCCAAGCAGTCGTCCCCACATGTGTCAAGACCACATCCATCGTGCCAGTACTGAAACATTCAGCTGCCACATGTCACAACGACTTCCGTCCTGTTGCACACGCCCCTACCATCATGAAGTGCTTCGAGAGGCTGGTCCCGGCTCACCTCAAAACCAGTCTACCTTCCACCCTAGACCCTTTCCAGTTCGCCCACCGCCAGAATAGGAGTACTGATTATGCCATCTCCATAGCGCTTCACTGCACCCTCTCCCACCTGGACAACAACAACAAAACCTACTGTATGTGAGAATGCTGTTCATTGACTTCGGCTCAGCATTCAACACCATCATCCCCTCCAGTCTCATCACCAAACTGGGCAACCTCGGCATCAACCCCTCCCTCTGCATTCAGTTCATACCTGCAATGCCTATGTACACACCTTGCACTTTACTAATCTGCACTTTCTGGTTAGATGCCAAACTGCATTTTGTAGTACTTGTTACTGTGTTCAATGACAATAAAGTTGAATCTAATCTAATCTTATAAATTCTTACCCCAAATTTGCCATTAACTGACTCTATGGCTTTTCAATTTTCAGTATTTTTGTTCAGTTACTGAGTGATTGAAACAAAAGTTCAAGAATTTATTAACTCGTGTAATTAAAGTAGTCCTGCTTTGAGTCACAAAACACAGTTTTTCAGACCTTTGGTGGAATGTCACATAGTATATTTACTCAAATACTCTTCTCAAGTAAAAATATGTGGTATGTTTAGTTACTAAAAAAACAATTCTTTTGATGTCTTCCCATCAATAAGAGTGAACAGTGAAGCTAAAGTCAGGTTTTTAAATTTACCTGTGATTACAATTGGAAAAAACAGACCTTTAACATTAACACAACCTGACTTCTGAATAGCATTAATGCTAATAAAAATGAAATATAATGAAACCTTGTCTCGTTGCATGCTCAATCATTCAGATAAGGAAATCCTACAAAGTTGATTCTGTTCATCTGAATGTAGCATCCAGATGAACAGAATCAATTTTCTGGGTTATAATGGAAGCAGAAGATTTGCTAACTACATTTTAAAAATTAATCTGCATTTACAGACAGAGTCCCTGGAAAGTTAGCAGCTGCAGTGTTCAACCTGTGTGACCTCACACTGTGGTGAGCAGTGGGATAGATTTTTTTATTAGACGTGTCAAGTGCATTTGACTTTGGTAAAAGGGAAGAAAACAACAAGATCCAGCAAGGATCCCACTGGTGCATTGTCTCTTACTTTCACTGTGCTGGCAGACATCTCTGATGATTTACACAGTTCTGTTTTAATAAGTGATGTTTCATCATTTGCCACCACACGAGGTGAAGTCGCACTTACCCCACTTTTACTATTTCTGTAAACTGTGCTGTGTCTTCTTGAACTTGTGCCACCGATCATGGAAGCAGTACAGATTATCACCAAATAAAGATGTATGCACTTACTCTGATTTACAGATAATTTTGTGACAGTCATGCAGCCTGGAACATTGCAAAGCCCTTATAGATATTACAATATATAAATAATGTGTATGTGTATGTGGAGTGTTTTTTAGAAAGATGATGAATCATCTTGTATTTACATGAAAATATGTTTCCAGTGTTTTTGTCTATTACAGTCAAGTAAACTGTTTTTTGTTTTGTTTTTTTACATTAAGAAAGCAAAATATGAGGAACACTTATGTGGTGGGGAGAGTGTTATTGTGACACTGCACTGACCATATTCAAATAGGGAAAAAATATACTGGAAACAAGGTTTGGACCTCTCAGCATCACTGGTAAATATTGAGAATGTGGTGCAGTGCAGATCACCTCAGTTTTGTAAAAAAAACAAAAAAAAAAACACTGTGGGACCCCCTGATGATGACCTGTACTCAGACCTTTCTGGCACCTGTTGCTTGAGGTGGACCCACAGACCATATTTTATTTCCAGTATCTATCCAGTGTGACAAGTGTGACCAGACTGCCTGAGCATAACTGAATCAGCCATACAGACCAATGAACCACATAGAGTTAAAAAAAAAAAATGAAATGCATAAAGTGTTTCTGATAAGCTGAGGTTATTTGGCTCCTAAAGTATTAAAAATTACATTTCATTGCAAACGGTTTTGATATAAACACATTTCAAATTGTACATTTTAAATTATCCTACATGTTTTTATTTTTTAAATTACACTTGGTGCTCAGACATATTTGAACAGCTCAGCTCCTTTGAGTTGTGTTGTGCTAAATATGCCCATAAAGAGGAAAAACAGTGGTTAGTGAATGTTGAACACTTCAAACAAACCAAAAAAAAAAGTCCTCGGGGATGGTTAATCTTGATGTTTATTGCCCTTAGGAATATTATAGGAACATCACAGACTTTCTCTGAGCAGCCATCTTTTATTCAAATTTATCCTACTCAGGGTTACAGGGTTGCTGGAGCCTGTCGGAGCACATATTAGCAGGCACTGGGACAAATTGTCCTCATAGGCAATTCCATTTACACCCATTTTCATACCAATGGGTAAGTTTGTGTTTCGCATTTCTGACCTGAATCTCTTAAGCCTGTAGAAGGAAACAGGAGCAACCAGAGCAAAGATAAAATGTGCCATAAGGTGCTGTTATTGAGTTTAAAGTTAACCAGCATTAACCATTTATTTCTTTGTACAAATGTTTTCTTTGTATAATGTAATTCAGACAAATCCTCCTATGAAATGAGTATTACTGGAGCCTTACAGACATGAGAGGAAATTTAACAAAACAAGTCGAAACATAATGCTCTGTTAAACAGTTACAGTGAGGGAGGTTTCTGCAATGATGTCTTTTCATCTGGTTATGGTGCCGGAGCTGTCTGTGCTTTAGTAAATGGGATTTGAGTTTGTCACAGGCTGATGCATCTCAGTGCTGAAGTGAAACTGAATTTGTATGGACAGGACACAGAAAATATTCAACTTATTATTTTTCAGTAGCTCCAACTTTTCTCCCTTTCTCTCTCTTTTACAAGTTCTAACTTTGCTGGCAGGTATTGATACATGACTGAGGGTATGCATTGCACAGAATTTTTGCACTAAATAAATATGTTAACACCGTTCATTGTGATGAGACACTTTTCCTATTGTGAGGATGTTTACGTTTTATCCCAAATGCAATTAAAAAAAATTACACACAAGTTTAAGCTCAATTAAATAGAAAACAGAAAAAAAAATCTAAACAAAACCTGACGCTAGGTACAGTTACTCTGTGGTCCGTGAAGTGTGAGTGTGGCATCATCTCCATGAAACACATCATATTATTATATTACACTCATGGCACTCCCTCTGGATCTTAATTGAGGTGACCAAGCTGATCCACATTATTGTCCAAAAACCTCGCATTCCTTATGATGATAGCTGGAATTGCTCCAGCACTAAGCTGTGTCATCTCCTCCACAGCTCCTCCAGGATTACAGGACAGCACAATCAGCGGGCGAAAATTCTCTGTTGCCAAGTATATAATGAAAAACCACTTGCAAAACTTGACAAGACAAGACTTGCAAAACAAGAAGTAGCCATTTCACCTTTACATAAAACACAATGAGCAAAGAATATTGACTTCATTTGTATGCACAAAATGCCGTGATTAAGCTCACAGTAAACTGCACTTCGTAAGGAAACTTCAAGGTCTGACTAAAGTCGAACAATAGAAGAACAATAGAAAGCATCCTAAGTAGAAGCACCAAAAATTTGTATCAGATCTGCACGGCCTAAAACCAGAAGGTTCTGCAAGAATAAATTAAAACTACTAAGAACTACACTGGTACCCATCTACCAAGAATTACTGATTTATTTGATATATGGTGTTTGTGCAGATTCTCAGGATACTGAAAAATATCCCAGCCAAAACATGTTTACCCTGATATCAGGAAAGCCATACAGATGTAGGAGCTCCGTGTCACCAGATCATGAGCAGTTTCCTTTATCAGTTTGAATGAATTCATCCTCCATACATGAAAATGATGATGAACATTTTTAATGTTTAAATGGTGTATTTATTTTTTTATCATTTTTATATATTTTATTTTTTATTTACTAGCTACGAGGAAACTAGATCTGCACTTTCTTTGTGCATCTGAGTCTTGGATAAGTAAAAAGAGGGGATATGAAGACACTGACAATCGACACACACTCTCACACTGTTTGCATGTTTTTTAAACCACAGAGACTTGTGAGCCATAAAAGGAAATGAATGCTTCATCTATTATTTTATTGATTTTTACTTCTGCACTGAAACTTAATTCCTATTCATTCAGGGGCAGTACTAACATAACCTAATGCTTGTGAGATAAGATAAGAAATCCCTTTATCAGTTCCACAATGGGGGACTGAGAAAGATGCATACATAAAATCCTCTCAGCTGGAAATCCAGCTTGCTCTCTTAACATGTTCTCAGGTAGGAAAGTAGTGATTTTTACAGATGATTTTTCCATTAACTTTGAACATAACCTCTGGAGAACCTTCAGCCTGTTATTATGAGGAGAAATATGCAAAGAAATGGAAAGTTCCTTAACTCATTTCATTTTATGTCAAAAATATGTTGCTTTTGGTTTGTGATTTTTAGTTATTATATGACTCACAAAAAGAAAATAAATAAATAAATGTGTAGGCATGAGATGCAAAAGCTGCTTGAAAGGGCATGTTATTTATACATATATCCATGATATCACACAGGCAGGTGAGGAGTGCAGAATAGGTACTGTACCTCCTGAGTACAGTCTCACACAGCTAGATTATGTGTATTCTTACAGTATGTGATTTTATCAGTATTTTTGTTTTTGTGGTTTGCTGTTTTTTTGTTGTTGATGCTGATTTTTGTTTTGTTTTTTTCAGGGAAAGTTTTTTTTGTTTCCTTGGATGTTTATCTCTAATCATGCTTCTCACTTGGGAGGTCAATGTGACAGTTCCTGTCAGCCTGGCATTTACAGTAATGACTGGCATTTGGTCTTCTCTGTCTGTAAATTTCAGAATAATGTTGTTCACGGGCTCATTACCATATTTTCCCTCCAGCTTGCAATTAGGAATATGTTGTCGTCTGACCATTTTTCAGACTTCCTGGAATGTGAAACAAAAGAATAGTGCTATGAGAAATGTCATATAAACACACCGAAATTTAGAACTATCCAGTTCGAGATAGATAGATAGACTAGATAGATAGATAGATAGATAGATAGATAGATAGATAGATAGATAGATAGATAGATAGATAGATAGATAGATAGATAGATAGATAGATAGATAGATAGATAGATAGATAGATAGATAGATAGATAGATAGATAGATAGATAGATAGATAGATAGATAGATTGATGGCATTCATGATTCTTAACTGAACAAACACTTCATGTCCACATAAGAGAGACTTATGTTCACATATCTTCCTGAGAACCGAGGAAAAACATCCCTTTCAATTAGACTTTTTTGTGTCTACTACAAAAC
>VUQK01023164.1:35095-46858 GCA_015106715.1 Bujurquina vittata | reverse complement strand
ATTCCTTTTTGTTGCAGTCTGTACAGGTTGTACAGGATACACACAGGATACACTGAAACATGAGAATTAATGCAGTAAGAATGCACTGATCTGACTTCAGTCTTGGTTCAGATTCCAGTCCTTCAACCTAAGAAACCTTCTGATTAAGAATATCACTTGAATACAAATGTTTCATTTCTATGTAGTGCATGATGAGACCATACTTGGTAATTGGCAATCAATACTGAACTCTTATTTTGAAAGTCCCCGCTGGCCCTGGCCCCTCCCGTCTTATGTTTCTTTACCAGCTGGCGTGCTGGCCAGATCGCTCTGGTTGCAGTCCTCATTATCGTGCAGTTGAACCATCACCAGCTCCACGTCTTTGACAGCAGCTGGTGATGGTAGCCCTTGTTGTGTTATGGAGTTCCCCTCTGAGCTGAAAGGTCACGAACTAAAACCTGCAGCAGGTGATGAACCTGTTCATGTGCAGGAATACCAGGCTCTCTGAGGCTGTAGAGCAGAATGAGGACTAACAGCTGCGGTACAAGAGCTGAAGTCAATCTGCAGAATGAGAGACTGGAGAGGCAGATAAGGAGCACACTCTTACTTGTCACAAAATACCAGAATATACACACCAAAAAGATAGACTGCTACTATCACAAAGAGAATACACACGGTGGGAAACACAATCACACACTCAATACCTCTGAAAAGTATATTTTTACACCTCCCATTTAAGTTTCTGTATTTTACACAGGATTGATAGTGACCTAGCAGAGTGCTGCCTGAATGCATCCATATGTTCTTCACACATTAGGTCTTCTTCACTGACAAAGGAGGAGTTTTCAGAGTGCAAGGGTCACATGATAAATGATGCTCAATCTGCTTAATAAGGTTAGAATTGGTGATCACAGTGAATCAATTAACTGGATTGGTTCCACTAAGTTGAAGTTGAATAATGAGAGCAGGAATCATTTCCAAACAGGAGAGCAGAGAAAATGTAAATTACTGTCCTGCCACATTGTGGGATCAAGGCCACTGCGTGTACGCACTGAGCTGTGAACCACACAGTGGACCACCAAGCCAATCAAAGTTTAAAATGGGATTTTTTTTCCTAACATATATGTAAAAACCACATATTGGCCCAATTCACTGTATAATTTTTAGCGACTATGCATCCAAAAGTTTTGTTTTCCTTCTTAAGATATGCAAATGATCAGCAAGTTTTTTTTTTTTAAATGTTTGATGATTCCGTTACTCTTTGAATCAAAGTGCCAATTTACGTGCGTAAAACCAGGTGCAAGGACACAAGTAGATAGCACACAGCAAGATTCATTTATGTGCCTGCTGTGTGTGTCCCTTGAGAGCTCAGAAACACGTGTTGTTATATCACCACGGTACCACCCCCAAAACAGAAGAGCGGTGGGGAGGGGGAGGGGACAGAACAATGAGCAGAAGACTGAGAAGCACAAGTAGCGTATGCAGTAGCAGGTAGAGAAGCAAGGAGAAAGAGAAATTTTGAAGCACAATAGCGAGATAAAGGGGAAGAAAGAAGAAAGGGACAGAGAGCCCCAACTGTTACATTCCCATTATGTGTGGGCTGCGGGAAGCACAGAAGTGTACAAGCGCTGTGGTTGCCGGGTGGTGGGAATGTCATCTCCTTTTTCTGACAAACAGTCCTCTTCCCCTCTTCGCTTTGGATGAGCTTCAAAGCCTTTCCACCCCCATCTAGCTTGGTGTGTGCACTGTGTATGAGGCACACGTGCACATGTCTCCTGTTGCTCTAAGGTACACACATATTTAACTTTTTCACCCTCATCTTTACATCATCCTCTCCTATTATCCCATTTACAGTGACATGCATTAAATCCTTCTTTTACTGGAGCCATACCTGCAGCTCTAATACTCCTAGCAGAATGGCAAGCTTTCCAGTACCACTGTGGGAACAGGAAAATGTAAAATGCAGTCAAAATCAAAAATACTCAACATTTCAGATGTTGAGTCAGAGAAATTGTTTGTTATATACTATGCATAGCATTTGATACCAGCAACACATTTCAGGATAGTTCGGTCAGGACTACTGACCGCATTGAGGGCCAGCCTGTTTAGCAGCTGGATTCTTTGAAATCCCAATGAAATACATGATGAATGTGGTTTGGCATCATCTTGCGTAGACAAACAAGACTTTCTCTGAGACAAACGTCATCTGGATGGAAGCATATGTTGTTCCACTACCTGTAAATGCATCTCCCCATCCCTCGTCTGAACCGCTTATCCAGTTCAGTGTTGAAGAGGGCCTGGAGCCTATCACAGCTGCCGCAGGGCAAGAGGTGCACTCTGGACAGGTCACAAGTCCATCACAGGGCTGACGCAGAGATACAGACACTGACGCGCCATCTGACATTCACACCTACGGCCAGTATAGAATCACTAATTAACCCGTCCAGCATGGCTTTGTGGTACTGTGAGAGGAACCCAGACACCCAGTGAGAATATGCTGTATGTTGCTGGCTCTGATTCAACTTTAGCATGCACTACTAGAAAAATAAAATAAAATTGTCATCTTAACCAGCGTTACTGGGCTGGTCTTGCTCACGCTCTCCCTCTCGCTCCAGCTTACAACTGGCGTTGCCCCACCCTGAGGGTCCTCTCAGTGGCCTGTTGCTGTGGTTGGACGGATTTGGAAGAGAGAGAGAGAGAGAGGGAGGCCTGGGCCAAGGTGGAATCGACCCCAGGCCTTTCAGATGTTATTCTATATGTGAGGCAGTGGTGCTAACCACCGCGCCACCACGCCGCCCCTATCGAACACATTCTTGTAAATTCATCTGTAAATCTTGACTTTGCCATTTGAACTGTTCTTTTTTACTATTTTCAATTTAATTCATAGCTTAAATGGTTTGCGAATCACTGCATTCTGTTCGTGTTTGCGTCTTACACCATGTTTCAGTGCTTCTGGAAAAGGGGCTGCTGTGGACTTTTGTTCCCTACTTTGGAATTTGTCTAAAAACTTACTGTCTAATACACTCTCAATTTCTCTGCAACAACATTGATTGTATTTTAAGAAAACCTCTGATAATTGCACATTCTAGTAATTCTTTGTAAAACTTTCCCCACATTCAGACACCGAACAACTCATCTGAGTCAAGGCTACCCAATCTTCTACATTCATGTTTTGAATTGCAGTATTCTGAAAGATACACAAGATGCACAATTATAAAAAGTGGCAGTAGATAATAAGGGAAAAAATCTGCCTCTTTCTCAAAACCTCATTAAAATATGAACAAAACAACATTTTTGTCAAACTGAAACATGGAAATAAAAACGTCACATTTATTGACTGATTCCACCATACTTTGACATAATTGTCTCTGTGCAGCCAGGATGTTTCTGATTAAACGTAGAGGAATAAATCAGTAAGACTGAGGGTGACAATCTGTCCTTGTAAAAAGGAGCATGTCTTCATTTATCGCTGGGTTCGGAGGATGTGTATAATTAATAAGTCCAAATGCTGTGATACAAGGTAAGTTGGGAGATTTGCTGACACAGTGGATGTAGCCTTTTGTTCCCTTATCTGCTCTCCATCCACTTTCATGTGTGCTGCCTTAATAAATTTAGAGTCTTCAGTGTGCGTGTGTGTTTGTGTGTGTGTGTGTGTGCGTGTGTGTGTGTGTGTTGTTTGTAATTGATGAAAACTCATTGAAACCTAAAGGGCTGATTGATCAGTGTTCGCGTGAGCTCCAGGGCTATTGTGTGTTTCTGTTGGAGAGGAAGAGAGGGAGAGAATGCTGCCCAGAGTCTGTCTTTAGAAACCTCTCCAGTTTTCTTTGATGTTGTACCTTCACAACGGAACATCACGAATCTCTCATCCTGCTCCCTAAAAGCTCTCTGTAGGTTTCCTTTATGCTAACCTTATCCTCTCTCTCTTCTCTCCTTCTCTTTTGGCACTTATTGCCAAGATGCTTCTAGTCTCAGTCTTCCAGCCTCATTAACATAACAGTGACTATTGACACTGGGCCTTTAATTATCCCAGCCTGATGGCTCTCTGTGGAATTGGCTTCAAAACTGTGTAATAGCTGGATAAACAGCTCAACAACTTAAACAACTACTTTAGCTACAACTACTTTTGTAACAGCAGACAGTGATTAGAAGAAAAGGAAGGACAAAACTGGAGGAGGCCACACATCATAGAAACAAAACTGTGTGTGCGATGTCTGAAACTTTCTTCAAGGCAATATAGTATTATTAACAACTTGGACAGTGAGTGAATCAACTCTCATATGGTGTGAGAATATAATCAAACTGTTTCTCAGAGGAAAAATGTGATTTGTAGGAAGCTCGAGCCTAACATTAGCTGGTGCACAGTTGGCTTAAAACCAGCTGTTGTTGTTTAACTGGCTCCTGTCAGCTGTCTGCATGTCTGATCACTATCTGCTGAAAATCAGTAACTGCGACGATATCGGGAATAAATAAGCATCTTTATGTATGTTTTAGAGCTATCAGGAGTTGAAGTCACGCGCTATTGCAGTATTAGAGTATTGAGTGAATGGCAACTAAATAATGTTGTGCAAACATTTCTGAAATCAGCAAACACCCATTCTGATTCATTGACCTTATTTTTCTCCATTCATTATCAGATTGAACTCAATTCATCACTATTCATACTGACTCACAGCATTGCTGTTCACCTCTTTGTTGATGAAATCTATACTTCTGACCTGTCCTGGGGTCAGAACAAGTCTTGCTGTTATTGCTGTAGCAAAATCAAGCAGCTTTGGTGGTCATTCTCGCAGACATTTAGGAAACACTCGAGCATAGTTGAGCTTAAGGCCACACAACAGACAAATACAAATAGCAGCCTTGGAAGTCAAAAGTTGCTCAGTCTGCCTTAATCTCTTGTCTCTGGTTCAGTGTAAACATGGTTAAAGATTTCCTGGTGGAAACTGCTTTGTAAAAATGTGTCCCTGGGAGCAACAACATGCCTGTATATTTATAAGGATGACGTGGGAATGGCACTTAAGTTCACTTTTAATAAGATTAAAACTAAACAAAGAAATAAGCTAACTTGCAACTGAGTCTGACACAAGCTGGTGCATCCAGCTTCTTATTGAGTCACAGAGAAAACTGGATTTTTCATTAAGATACTGACTGTGTTATACTTTGCTGCACTTCCTGGATCACTATCACACTCTTGAACTGTTCATTTTTTTGTCCACTGTATTGAAACACGCAAAATTGCTCCACATTTGGTTCTCCAAAACATATATGTTAACATTTATTTACAGCAACAACATTTCAGCATGTTGCATGGATTATTAATGGATAATGTGATCCATCAATCAGAGAGATCCCGATCAATGACAATCACCTCACACACTAAATATTCAATGATTGCTGTTCAGTGTAGCACCACAGCTCTCACTCTGAAGCTGTTTGAGTCCAGTATTTAATTAGGTACACTACATCGCCGTAGAACAGTGTTATTTAGTAATTTATGCTTGGCAGAACAGCCGGCACAGAATGATGTGACATTAAGTCAGAAAGAGCAGATGAAAGAGGATGTTGGGGTGGAGGTGGCTTACAAAGCAGCTTGCTGGTGCACGGCAACTGTGGGCAGGCTGAAGATCCAAAGAAAGATGTAAACTGAGTTATCATCTAATGTGGGTTAGCTGTGAAATCAGCTGATCTGCTCAGATTTTGGCTGAACTAACTATACTCGATTTATTAAAAATACATTTCTAGCAAGATTGTTTGGAGGCACTCTTTACTTAATGTGAAGCTTTCACAATAGATTAGGAAAAGCTCAGTGCTGAAATGTAAACAATATCTACCTATTTAAACCTTCACAGCCCTCAAACAAACTTTACAGGTAATATTAACACAGGACATTTCTATTGTATAAGATACTGCGCTATACCAACAGACAAAAAACCTCCTCAACAGATGGCTGAACAATGATTAATGAAATGTTCTTCCTACACTGAGAGTCATGTGAGCGTGGCAATTTCAATATATATGTCAGTACGATAAGAACTAACCAATACGAGGATCACTAACCAATAATCTTGACTTTAAGGAATATAAATTACATTTCTCACAAGGAAACGTTGACCTTAATACTTGTGATGTGACGGCACCTGGTGACAATGATGTGTATGTACAGTGATTAACACATTAAACCTCTCAAGAATGGTCATTTTCGCCTTTTTAAAAAGATTTTGGTTATTGCTAACACAGTTGGGTGCTTGCAGTGCATGTGTGGCATGTATCGCCTTCAGATAATGTTGAACTCCAGCAGGCATTAGCAGCTGTTTGAAGCAGTACACACGCCTTCTGGGGCCACGCTTTGCTTCTGCTTTGACAGGGTGCAGCATGTTGCTTTTCCCTTTCATTTGTATGAAGTCAGTCATGTACAGCTACTGCCATCTCTATGATTCAAGGAGAAAATAGCAGATCTCACAGGATGTTCTGTTTCACATAGACTTTGCCTCCATTATAGGACAAAGACTGTGTGAAACGGACCATGCATTTTACCTGCACAGCCTAACCTTTTATTTAATTTTCTCCCCCATTATATATGCTTTTTTGTGCCCTTTTTGCTTTTCATTTGCCTAACAAATGTTAAGTAAATGTGTAAAACACTAAGCTAGCTACAATCTTTAAAACTGACACCACTTCATAGTTAATGTTAATTAGCAATAATGTATATGTACTGTAATTACAGTTTTGCAGCTCAAATAAAAGAAGAAGTGACTGAAAGGATTTAGGAAGCTAAGTGATGCTGCACACAGGGTGACAAAGCCTGTGTAGGAAATAGATAGATAGATAGATGGATAAATATATTTGAATTTTTAGTCACGATCCCAGCATCTTTTTTAATACATGCCACAAAGGATTAAAGCAATTATGAAGGCAAAAGGAGGGCCAACCCAG
Organism: Bujurquina vittata; assembly: GCA_015106715.1. Lineage (NCBI taxonomy): Eukaryota > Metazoa > Chordata > Actinopteri > Cichliformes > Cichlidae > Bujurquina > Bujurquina vittata. The sequence continues at coordinate 39,949 of VUQK01023164.1, read as the reverse complement.
TACTCGCAAGGACTGGGAAGTGACTTTTCAAACCCCCATAGTGACTTTTTTTCCCCCAAAAAAGCAACTAGCAACAAATCGAGCAGCTTTTTCCAGTGATTTTGGCGACTTTTGGAGACAGACGTGAAACCTGAAATCCTCTGCATTCAGTGTCAAAAACAATGTTTAGACACAAAGAGGGGCTAATGTTAGCTTCTCTTATTTTAACCTACATTACAGGGATGTACTATATCAGCTACCCAAATTTCAACTTGCTGGCTAACCTTAGCTTGTATGCTTGCGTGTTTCATCATTTGAAGTTGAGTTCAGATGTTTTCTATAGATATTGGTAGGTCAGTAGTTCCAAGCATCCTGGAGAACTTGCCAGGCTTTAGTCATTTAGACGGCCTCAGTTTATTGTGTTTTTTCATCCTAGACTGACTCCATGAGGTTGATCTTTATGACTTGGTCTGAGTGCTTGGAGTCTCAAGTCAGCATCTTTGATAACATTATGTACAGATAAGAATCTAAAATGGCCAATATTTCCTCTCTATAGGAGTTAGCAATAAACTGGAGGGGTTAAAATTCTCTTTTTTCATTCTCTCTTTTTCACCCAATATCCCACATTCACATTTTTCATTTTCTTAATAATAGATGGACCAATCAGATTTTGATGGATGATTGTTCACCTGTTTGATTTTCACAGTTCCATAATACAATCCACGTGTATGCTTGTGTAACTGGCAGTTTAATATAACCCATATCAATTGTGCATTGCCACAGTGACCCTCTATATTGGCGCAGTGGATCATTAGGTGTCCAAAAGGCTTGCTCATTATTTTGACCATTGATCTAGAAAATTCCTATAACCAACTGCTGTTCCCATCTCTCAGAGGGCGGAAGAAGGGAAGCAGCTTTTCAGTGGAGCACCCTTTTTGGCTTAATTGATGAAGCTGTGCATGCATGTGTGTGTGTTTGGTATAGCTGCTGTGTTTATGGCTGATTTGCTTGTTTACCTAATACTGCGCTTTGTAACTGTAGAGCCCAGAGGCCAGTTGATGTGTTGGTCAAATGGCCAACACATCAACTCTTCGGACAGCATGTGATCGTGTTCTGCATCTGTTATGTGTCTCGCTTCATTTGAAAAAATCAATATCTACACTTATGCATGATCAGGAGGCAGCATGAAGACTGACTGTCCATGTACACCCCAGTCAAGAGTGCTGTAACATGTACTGTGCGGATATGACCAAACGCATGCATTCAAACACAGCATGCACAAAAGTCCGGTGTCCAGTTTCAAAAGTCTTTCCAACCCTGGCTTTGAGTTGCTTTCGAGTGTTTGGATTCATGTTTTTAATTTCTAGTTTCAATGCTCCTGTAGTGCTCTTTGTTTTTGATCATGCTCGGGTTGACTTTCTTATTTCTTTATTATTCCAGTATTCCGTTAGTCTTATTTCTCTTAACATTGAGTCTTTGCTTCATGTGTCTACTTTATGATTACTCTTGAGCTGAGTTTCAGTTTCTTGGTAGTAGTTTCCCTGTCTGTTCCTCGCTCTGTGTTGTATTTCTGTTAGTGCCTGTTCCCCCGGCTGTGTAGCCCTCTCTTCCTTTTGTCGACTGTCGAAGCATCTTCCTTGTGTGTACCCTTTGGGAGTGTTTCTGTATTTCAGTCTGTTGGTCTCACATTTTGAATTCTGCTTATTGTGGACTTCTTCAGCCTGAATAAGTCTTGCCTTTTGATATTTAAGTATGCCTCGTGCGTTCTGCCTTTGGGTCCTCATCTCTGCCCACCACCCTGATTCTGACAAATATTTGATCAGAAATAAATACTGTGTATAAAATTGGTGTAGGAGACTTTTTTTTTAGGAGAGTGTGCAGCCCTGTGCCCTCATAAGATGGTATTATGTCAAAAGTTCCACAGTACACAAGTTAATATTTCAAAGGGGGCACTGCCTCTTCGCTCTGCTCTTGCTTTGGATGCACCCCCGCTGCTAGCTATATGTAACTAAAAACTTTCTTGACAGCAGTGGTGGATCATGTGGATCTCTAAGATGACAAATGGACCCAACCCATTACTGCAAATTTCCCCCAGCAGCAGAACCACCACATGCCTCACAGGAGGCATCAGCTTTTAAAAGAATAATCAAAAATTCAATGTAAAGGAATGAAAAGTTGAAAAAGATGACTTTTAAGTTTAATGCCCGACTTTTAAGTCAGACATTGTACTTGTGGCATACAAGTGTTTGTGTTAAGCCATCATGGACACATCTAATAATGCACACATTCTTGCAAAAGCAAAGTTTTTCTTTCAAGTTTAGAATGTAAGATTTTTGTCTGTTTCATTTAAATACACACTTCAAATAACACATAAATGTCTGCGAGCTACTATTATACATGATTAGGCATAACATTATGACCACTGACAGGTGAAGTGAGTAACACAATTAATCTCTTCATCATGGCACCTGTTAGTGGGCGGGATATATTAGGGAGCAAGTGTATATTTTGTCCTCAGAGTTGACGTGTTGGAAGCAGGGAAAATAGGCAGGTGTGTGGGTTTAGTGAGTTTGACAAGGACCAAACTATGATGGCTAGAGGGCTGGGTCAGGAACTGCAGCTGTTGTGGGGCATTCCCTGCAGGGGTCAGTATCTATCAGAAATGGTCCAGGGAAGGAACAACAGTGAACCAGTGACAGGGTCATAGGTGGTCAAGGCTCACTTGGGGCTGGCCAGTTGGCTCCAATCCAACAGATGAATACTGTAGCTCTAAAAGTTCATACTGGTTCTGATAGAAAGGTGTCAGAATACACAGTTTGTTGTGTATGGGGTTGCATAGCCACAGACCAGTTTGGGTGCCCATGCTGACTTCTGTCCACTATCAAAAGTGCCAACAGTGGACACGTGAGCATCAGAACTGGACCACAGAGAAATGGAAGAAGGTGGGCTGGTCCGATGAATCATGTTTTCTTTTACATCATGAGGATGTCTGCATGTGTCTGCATCAATTACCTGGGGAACACCTGGCACCAGGATGCACTATGGGGAACAGGTAAGCAGGTGGAGGCAGTGCAATGCTTTGGGCCATGTTTTGCTGGAAATCTTTTCCATGTGGATGTAACTTTGACACGTACCACCTGCCTAAGATTTGTTGCAGAATATCTACAGCCATCAGGGAAATGGTATTCCCTGATGGCTGCGGCCTCTTTCAGCAGGATAATGCACCCTTGCACAAAGCAAAAATGGTTCAGGAATGCTTTGAGGAGCATAACGAGTTTGAAGTGTTGACTTGACCTCCAAAGTCCCCAGAACTCAATCTAATCAAGCATCTGTGGGATGTACTGGACAAACAAGTCTGATCCATGGAGGCTCCACACAACTTACAGGACCTGAAGGATCTGTTGCTAACATCTTGGTGCAGATACTACAGCACACCTTCAGGCGTCCATGCCTTGATGGGTCAGGGCTGTTTTGGCAGCAAAAGGGGGACCAACACAATATTACGCAGGTGGTCATAAAGTTATGCCTGATTGGCGTACTCTGATACTCTAAAACTCTTATAGTCCCATAGTCCTTTGATACTGGCAGAGGACTTTGTTTTTGTGGTTGAAGCTGCACTTCAGATGGACCGTCTGTGCATCTGAAATGACTAAGTGTCGCAAATTGAGATGTGGCACTTTACACAAACCCAGAATTCACACTGAAGTCTGCAGTGAGGCTGTAAGCTCGCAGTTGAACTGCATCAAGGACTGATTTCTTGTTTTAAATGTACGTCACAAAATATAGACAAGGAAGTATTTGAATAATATGAATGGCAGTTAATATAGATTATGGTTACATATAGATTACTTATTATAGATTACACTCCTCATGGGCAATAACTGACTTTTCCAGTTGTTTCAGTTATTCTTTTACACTCTGTAATGGCTATAATTGAAAAACAAACATGAAACTAAATGTTCTAGAAATCTCTTGATGCCTGTTCACCCATTCTTTGCAACACCTGTTTATCCTATCCACTTCCAGCTTAGTGGCTTTGTTGTTGCAGACAGCAATAAGTGCAGTGCTGAATCTCAGCTTTTTTGGATGAGCAGTTCTTGTATTTTGGCGAGAAGAGTTTCCCGTACACTGAGTGCTGTCTCCTCCACTCCGTGTGCAGGGGGAAGGCCACACATACACTAGGATATGTTTGTTTGTGAGGCATTGACTGATTAATGCATTTCAATGTGTTTAACCCTACACTTCAATGTCACAACTACGTACCAAACATTTAGCTTAAATCTAAGCTAGACCTAATTCTAACACCAAATCTGAACCCTCAAACATGCCTTTGAAAAAACGAGGGTTAAAAACAAGGTTTAGCCAAAAGCTTTACTAAGCTTACTGGTTCTCATAAAGAATATTCTTCACTTCTGCTTATCCTGTTCAGGGTCGTGGAACCTATCCCAGCTGATATATAGGGCGAGAGGCAGGGTACACCATGTGCAGGTTGCCAGCCTGTCGCAGGGCCAACACAAAGAGACACACAACCATTCACACCTGTGGGCAATTTAGAATGGCCAATTAACCTAACCCCAATAAGTGCATGTCTTTGGACTGTGGGAGGAAACCGGAGTACCCGGGGAAAACCCATGCAGACACAGGGAGAACATGCAAACTCCACACAGTGAGAGAGAGAGAGGCCGGGCCAAGGTGGAATTAAACCCAGGCCTTCCAGATGGTGTTCTAACTGTGAGGCAGCAGTGCTAACCACTGTGGTGCCCTCGTAAAGAATATTTCTCATTTATTTTCTTTAGTATCTTGTGAGAAATGATGCGACTGTTTGGATAACCTAAAATGTGCCCATTCTGAACTGCCACAAACAGGCACAATGTC
>VUQK01023164.1:16113-34708 GCA_015106715.1 Bujurquina vittata | reverse complement strand
TTAATTCCATGTCTGTGCTGCTAAATAGTTATGTGAGAAACTAAGTGAAATTTTAAATACAACTAAAAGCAATGGGTTCTATAGGACAGACCAGTGCCAGGCAGCTAAAAGGCTCCAGAAATGATTCTGAAACCTTGTTATGCGTTGTGCCCTTAAGGCATCATGGTGAAGGGTAAGGTGACATTGCATGCTGCTGAACCAGGGGCAGATGGAGGAAATGCAGTGGGCATATCAACGGAAAGAAACAGACACTTCAAAGTCAAAGGATACTGCCAAGGAAAGTTGAAGATAACAAGGAGAAAAATGTGAAGAAAGAATAAAAGAAATGGCTGGTAACGCTGCGATACAGCAGGCTGTTGTGCTACTCTAAATCAAGATTAAGGAGTGAGCCGTAATTTCAAAACAGCTTATATAAGCTAACATCTAATGAAGCACCATTATTTAATCCCAACTGCAGCAGTTCCCTGAGAACTGTCAGTTTTCTTTCCAAATCTTCTATTTTATTGTCATCACTACAACAAAACAACACTGTCCCTGTGAGGGCAAAGTAAGTGAGACCATCAGCTTCCACTACATGATGTGGACAGTGACAGCTCTGGTGCAATCGGTCCACTTGTATTTGCAACAATCTGCAATAAACTGAGCAGGAATTCAGTAGGCAAGTCGGGTCCCAGTTTTTTGTAATTTTAACGCTGAACACTAACGAAACTGATTTGAAATAAAGCAGTCAAGCTGAAAAGCTGATGCTAATTCAAATACAGAGTAAAAGTACTGTACTAACTATTTCTGACCACTTTTACCATCAATCCTCCTTTCTCATAAGCTCAACATTAACTGAAATTATCTTGGAACTTTATGCAAAACTAAGATCTGGAGGTAATTCAGAGTGTTGAATTTGAATTTAGTGCAATTTGGTGCATTCTGTAAAAGAAAAGAAAACTATGGTGATGGGCTCAGTGACACCAAAAGGCCTGGAAGATCATGGAAGAGATCCATTCAAATGAAGGAGGTCGCTGTATCACTGCCAAAGTCCACAGTCAAGAGGTCCAGTGCAGCACATACAGAGGATTTACCTCAAGATGCAAACTAGTGGTAACACTGAAGACCAGAAAATCTTATTAGACTTTCCAAACATAACACTTATTTGACAGATGAAACCAAGATGAGTTTTGATCAAACTGTAAAATATAGTGCAACGTTACAGCATGGGCATGTATGGCTGTCGATTGGGTCACTGGTGTTTTTAGATTATGTAGATGCTGTCAACGGAACAGGGTTAATTCTGAAGTATATAGAGTTATCATTCTACTTTAGTCAAAGGCTGCATAATGCTCCACAGAAATGAAGTGTTTGTAAGGGGAGATACAGACCAAAGCAGGTTTTTATTCATTTGATTCCATAATGTCTTCTTTCCAACTAATGAAAGGAGAAACAAATCCATATCTAGGCGTTTAGACTCTATTAGACATTTATGGAAATTACTGAATATGTATTTGACTTCAGTAGAACATCCAACAAACTTAACATTTTTATTCAGTATATATTCTGTAGTATTTACAGAGGATTTGTTCTTTTTTTTCTGGCTGTTTCACAGTATTTTTTGATTGAGAGAGAAATCCTTTGTAAAGACTGAAGTCTTTTTATCCAATATGTGCTTGAAACAAATAAGCACCTGTGGTGATATCTGCTGGTTAACATGTATAGCCCGTTCACCTGAAAGGTAAAACTGAGGGGTTTTTTTGTTTTGGATTGTTTTGTCTTACTGAAGAGAAAAGTGAGAGCATAATAAAGACCCACGAACACCATCTGAGGTTAAGCTGCAGTAAAGACTTGGCAAAGCAACAAAAGCAGCCAGCATTCAGTGACAGTCGTGTTCTAGCCTTGAGGCAGTCTTTGACTGTGTGTTTGCATCCAAAAAGTAAAAAATAACCCTCGTATCTGTGATTTTATTTATTTATTTATTCATGGTTTGTCTTTTTACATTTAAGCATCTGAAAATGTAACTTTTAATCTGGTAACGCAATAATGTGTTACCGGCCTTGAATTAAAGCTGAAAGTTATCAATTCAATCACATCTTAATTGTTTCATTAGAAATCTTTTTTGGTCATGAACTGAAGCAAAATTGCAAATAATACTGTATGTCTTTGCCCAAATAATAATAAACCTGACTGTAAATACTACAGTGCAATACAATGGCAATGATGAGCACATCATCACTAATGCATAAACAGATGGGGTAAGCAACTTGAAAGCAGTAATCAGTTACCTGGTATGCACAAATGTGTTTAAAGTCCTCTGTGCCACAAAAAAGCTCATGTTCCCAGTTCCTCAGAAAATAAGGGACATGCCTAAACTCCACACAGTGCAGCTGAAGTGCTGCAACTCCATTGGCGGTTTTCAACTATCAGTTATCTGAGTTAATCTTTGAAAATATTGGATGTTTACATCTTGGAACGACTGGAACAACCTGGAAACAGGCTAATTTAAAAAAAAAAAAGAAATCAAAGAAAGCATTGTACAGAAACCAGACTACAGACCGCACAGTTAACCACAGTCAGCATTAGAGCTACGTTGCCTTGCGATTAACAAGTTTCTACCAGCGTCCAGCATCCATCAGTCTCCCAGTGCCACCATTCAATCAACACATCTGGTCCAAAAAAACAAGTTCAAAGCTTTTGGCAGTAGTGCCAAAACAGCCAAAACTATAAAACCAGTGGGTGAGAGAAACATTATATATGTCTTTGTATATTTAAATAAATGTCCATTTTGCAGTGTTCTCACTCAGAGAAGAACCTGCTGTCATCTTATGACAGCAAAAAGCTGTCTTCCTCCAGTTTTAAATCCACACAGGGGCCAGGTCTTTGCTGTCCTGGAGCGCATGAGGAGCTCAGATCCAACTTTTAGTTAATTCATTTTTATTGCTTAGTCCGTGAGTCCTTTTTTATTATGTTTGTTACTTAATAATTTTCATATATAAGACTCTGTCCTGTTATCAATAAATGATTTATGGATTCAATTATTCGAGTTAATGTTTATTTGTTGGCTTGCTATATATAAAGATGGATTTGAAAGTTGCTATATAAAGGAGCTTATTAATTTCTCATTTTTATTGTTCAATGATGAGTTTGTATTCATTTGATGGGAACAACTTTCCACAGCAGAAAAATAAAGAAGTGGTTCAGAAAATATTAATACATTCAATGCAATTAAAAAACTGGGAAAATCCTGAAAGAGAGTAAGATTGGTCAAAATCAAGATCCTGAAAAGAAAGAAAAGAAAGTAGAACGTGAAAACAGACATGAACCATATGGACGCACTAGGTGCTTGGAAATGTACAGATTTACACAGTATGACCTCAGTGATGATCAAAGCAATACAAGTGCACGACTGACAGCCAGATATAATAATTAGACAGAAACAGACAGATGGAAAGACAGGTGGATAAACAGGGCAACGGTTTGGGTGGACAGACTGGCAGATGAATAGATAAACAGATGGAAGGACAGCAAGGCAGACGGGATTTTAATGCCGCTCATAAAGGCAGAGAGAGGACTGGACGGACTGACTTATAAATAGAGGAGCGGAAAGACAGACACACAGACTGTTAGACTCTGAAAAGGTTAGATCTGATTAGCCATCTGAGTTTTAAAAGCTTTGTGCTCACAGAGTCCTGCAGAGTTACAAGTTAAACTGAAATTAATTTTCAGTTTCTCGTGATCAGTGTTTGTATTTGTGTTGACACAAGAAGACATGTTTTGGGTTTAGGTTTCAGTCTGAGCTTATGAGCATTTCTGTGGGGTTGTTGCAGTTGATTACTCTTAGCTACCAAGTTACCAATTTGTAAATGTCATTACAATCAATCTTTGTTGTCTTGAGCCACACTGAGATGGCAAACATTAGAAGTGGTTTAGTTTCAGCAGCAGGGCGCTGAGTTTAGGAGCACAAATGTGAAGAGAAGAAAACAAAATCTGACTCTCTGCCAGGTTAAAAAGTAAAAGGAATCAAAATCACATTTGATTCTTCTTAGTTTTGGCCTGAAACTGTTTTGACTTGTTTAGCTGAAATCAGTCCACTTATGTTCACTAATTACTGTAGACTAGATCATCCTTATTGTATGCGAATTGAGTCAACTGCAATTTGCCTTCTGGACTAAAGCGTGGATCAGTCTGGACCCTTTCCAAAAACAGCACAACCTTAAGGATGCATTCTAAAAGTGTAGAGAGGGGGTGAAAAAATAGAATTGTTGCAGTGATATGTCATAAAACATTTAACACCCATCCAACAGACCAACTGACTGAAAAGTTTATATCTTGAACATGTGTGTCCAGGACATTTTAAGGCTTTGAGAACCATTAAGCACTGTGCTGAACAGTTTAGATCATGCAAACTAATTGCTCGCTATAGTAGCCTGCTGTGAACAGTGAACTTAATGAGTAGTTTACATACCGCACATCAAATAATAATAAAATGGGACACATGTAGAATTTATTTAAACAAATAAAGACACAGCCACTTCACTCCTATAATGTTAAGAGCATCACAAATTTGTATGTCCATAATAAAGGAGCAAGAAATACAGTGTGATGAGAAGAGGCTAATGAAGAACCAGTTATTTTAATATAATGCTGAACTCTTCTGTTAGAAATTTCTGGGGACTATGTGGTCCTGAGGATTGTGCCTCAGGTGGAGGGCAGGAATGAGAGAGGTGTTTTCACTGTGTAGCGATCTCAGTGTAGAAATGTGACTAAAAAAGCCTGAGTAGCGGAGCAGGTAGGACTGCTGTAAACACTCAGACTGAATTACAGGACAGAGCCAAATTTTCACTGAGCTCACAGCTTCGCCAAAAGTATTCACTCACCCATCCAAATCATAGAATCCAGGTGTTCCAGTCACTTCCATGGCCAAAATGGAAGTGATTGGGAATGACAGAAACTTAGCCATGAAGTGGTAAGCCACAAAAAATGACAGAGCGGGGTCAGTGGATGCTGAAGTCCATAGTGCGCAGAGGTTGCCAACTCACTACAGACCTCCAAACGTCATTCAGATTAGCTCAAGAACAGTGCACAGAGAGCTTCATGGAATGGGTTTCCATGGCCGAGCAGCTGCCAATGGACTCTAGAGCAGTGGAGACCAGTCACGTGCTGTGACGAGTGAGGCGCTGACTCATCTGGAGTCGGATGTTCAAATGAATCCAAAATAGAAATCTATCTGAATCATGCTAATGACTAATTATGCTTTAATCAACTCCATACTGTTCAACAATGATGGCAAAAAAAATCCTAAATACTTAATGTAAGGTCAAACTATTTTTATTTGGGGGGGTGTCTCTCTTTTTAAATATTTTTTTTAAAAAAAAATCTTTATTTGAAGATGAAATCCATGCCTATCGTTCTCACTATGGGGCAGCATTGTGTCAGCACTGCCCCCTATCGGTGCGGCACGGTACTTTCTGCCTCACGCATTTGCAGCGTGCACAGAACCGATCACAATGCTTCACCATACCAAGACATTTTGGACAATTTGATGCTCCCAACTTTGTGGGAACAGTTTGGGGATGGATCTTTCCTGTTCCAACATGACACACAGTTTTAAACCAGTGCACAAAGCAGCTCCATAAAGACGTGGATGAGTGAGTTTGGTGTGGATGAACTTGACTGGCCAGCACAGAGTCCTGACATCAACCTGATAGAACACCTTTGGGATGAATTAGAGCGCAGACTGTGAGCCAGACCTTCTCATCCAACATCAGTGTCTGACCTCACAAATGTGCTTCAGGAAGAATGGTCAAAAATTCCCATAAACACTCCTAAACCTGTGGAAAGCCTTCCCAGTAGAGTTGAAGCTGTTACAGCTGCAAAGGGAGTGGCAGCCATTTTAACAGGAGTTAAAACTCCTTTTTAACACCTGTTAAAAGGGAGTTTCTCCTTCCCACTGTGGTCAAGTGCTTGCCCATAGCGAGCTGTCTTATTGTTGGGTTTTCTGTGCATTATTGTACAAAGAAAACTTGCACTATAAAGCGCCTTGAGCTGACTGTTACTGTGATTTGGTGCTATATAAATAAAAAATTGATTCGAATTGAAATTTTGGCCATTTATCCAGTAAGTTTTAGTTGGTGCTGCACCAGAGGTTATCAGGCCCAGCGGCCACCACTTAGCAACCATCACAGGAGACAACTCACCAGGCTTTAGGGAGGACCCATAAACTTTCTTGGATAACAGAAAGTGATAACAGTCATTTTGCTGTAGCCTGCAAGTAGCTGCCGTACAAGCTAAAGTATTCATTTCTCCTGACCCAGCTCTCCATCTGCTTCAGTGAGAAGCACTATACATCACTGCCTTCAAGGACAAACAGATTTTCTTTGCTGCATTTCAGTCCTTGAACCCCCTACTACATTTGTCATATATTGATCACCTCTAACTCTCTGTATAACTGTACCCGATCATTTTGCCATGTGATCACTAAGTTGTAAAATCAGTTGATTAATTCCCATAAACATGGAGTTTTTGGCAACTTCAAGTGCTCCAGTTGTTTATACAAGGGGAAGGAGTGGGTGATTGGAACTTAAATATGCAGACAAATTATACTTATTGCGTCAGCAATAGCAGGTGTAACTCTTTTTGGACAAAGAAGACAGCATGCTGTATGAAGAATAGCAACAGGCCAGTCAACACTCTCAAAAGAGGAGAATAGACTATCCACAGTCTCCTGAGCCAAAAAAGTGTCCAGATGATGGCCAAATGCCAAGACTCACTTCTTAAGGTATGTACTTTGCTGTGAAGTTAGCCTAACCCTAACCTGCATGATATCAGATCCAACTGAAGTGCAGACTTTAATCTGTAATTGAACAGAACTGAATAAAAATGGTGCACTCATTTTTGAGGCAATGTCCCTAATTTCCAGGTCCTCTAACTGGATAAATTAATATTATTAACTATTTATTCTGCAGAGAATGTGCCAAATTATTCATTTGGCCAGTGCTAATGCTATTACTCTCACAAATTAGTTTTGCTCTTTCCGCTTAAGATTTGCTTTTGATGTGGAGGGTTCACAGTGACGGCTTTAAAATTCAAATGTCACACTTGGGGTGAACTACCGACTTTTTGCTGGCTCATTGATGAAGGCATTGCGGAAACGTTCACACCTGTCCATGAAAGAATTATCCAGTAGTTTATGGTCTCTTGATAAATAGCGAGTTTCAGAGCCCTTCCTCCAATTTGGATTTGAATACCTGCAAATTAAAACTACCAGTCTACACTTTAAGTACATAGTTATTATGTAACTGTAACACTGATATATTTTGGTAAGTTGCTTGTAAGTATTTCAGATATTTTCACTGCCATTCTTCATTTTACACTCTTGACAGCTGGGCAGATTTTATAAGAATCCGATTTTATCTTAATCAATTGACAGGGGAGCTGCTGACAAACAGTGCAGCAGGATGTCACGGTGTGTCACCATCATTACTGTCTACCAGTGGCGGGTCCAGACCACTTTCAGGAGGTCAATTTACCGAAACAAAGAAACAGAGAGCAGAAATGAAGCCTTCTGTGCCTCTGCTGTCAGACAAGATTCCCACACACTAACATGAGTGCACAAAATGAACCTTGTGGCATGAATAGAAAGGCTTTTTTTTAACACTGTCAGTCACGACAGTTAATCACACACAAAGCAGCAGAAATTTTTTTCTCCTCCTAAATTGATACACTTCCTATGTCTTTCTTCTCTGCCAGTATTTCTCATCTGTATATATTAATCATTCTGAGGCCAGTCATTTACACAATGATTCGGTCACAGGGTGCGTGACATGGAGACTGCCATTAGCTGTCAGCACCATCTTCTCTCTCTCTCCAGCAACAGTGGCGAATTTGTACTCAAACAGAGGAAACATCCCATATTACAGCCCATTTCTTCTCCAGCTGTCTTCTTTATTCCTCCACCGATCATCTCTGCATACACAGCTTGTCTAATTAGTCCAGTTGTCTTTAATCCAGCAGCAGAGGAGTTTTTCTTTGTCTTTTTTCATTTAAATGAAAATTCAAACAGAAAAGATCTTCCTAAATTGAAAATCTAAAGTTAATTGAACTGTGCCAATGTGCTAGGACTACCAGTGTCACCCTTTAAAACCATTTGTTGTTAAGGCCAGCTACACTAGGGGGTCTTTTTACTGGGTCAAAAGCCACAAAAATACTTCAATACTGATTTGAATAGTGGCTGATTGAAGTTGATTGAGCTCTTGTGTGGCTTCTTAGGACCAGTCTGCTAGTTTAGGTTTCTCCATCTTGATGTGATGTGCCCGGCCATTCTCACAGTGAGGAATAGAGATGCTGACCTGTAGTATTGCAGTCCTATTTAGGTGGACTGACCTGTGACAGCCTTGTAATACCTCTTGCCACCTACTGCTAAAATAAAGCAAACCTTACCTTCCTGAAGTGGAGCCAAACTCATTTTACACATAAAGGCACTTGAGACAATGTTTCAGGGTGAATAAATTTGATAAGATTGAGTAATATGATAAAAATATATTAAGACACTCTGTGATCCTCAGCTGAACTGAGTTGCATTGCGGGTGATTTAAGGCAGCAGAATCATAGTCCATATATAAATGACTGGCTTCACTTTTCAGACATGGAAGTTAGGTCCATGTGGTTTAAATCGAATGTGGACTATGATCCACATTCACACGGCTCTTTTAATACTATGCATACTTGAGCATATATTGCACAAGCTCACCAGGAAAGTCAGCCCTCCAGTCAATGAGTGATCAGCTCTCCTTCCTGACACGCAGCTGTGCTCTGCAGCAGCCTTTGGATGCAAAAGTTTGTCTATCCCTGACAGTTATGATAATTGTGGTAAGCACCCCATATGCCACATCAGTTCCTACATAACACGTAGAGTCTGCTGATGATTAAGTTGTCAGTTTCTGCACATCACTGCTCATTGCAGCTGCTCACACTGACTGCAGTTGGGTAATTAGAATTCTTTGAGTTGAGTGACATGAGACATCACCATCCATTGTGCGTCTAAAAATGTCCAGTGTACAGATGCTTTAATTAGACGTGTACCAATATATCGACAGGGCATCCTTATTGTTGACTCCCATCTATCTTTTATCATGGGATGCAAATAGAATGGCATTTGCCCACATTTGGCTATTTTCTACAGTTAAAAAAGTCTGTGTGTGCGGAGAATTTCACATCCGTAACAGTTACTTTACACTTCAATCAATACAGATTAGTTTACACGGCAAAAAGAGTTTCAAATATCACAAGAAAAGTAAGAAAAAAAGGGCACAATTTCAAAGTTTAGACTAAGAGTTACAAGCAGCAGGCTTTTATTGCTGCTTCAGCAAACCACTGAACTCACAGCAGGACAGTAACATGTTACCCAGCACTGCCCTGCTGTGCTATACAATGTCCACATATTGTACAGATTACTGCACACAAGCACGAGTAACCCGAGAGAACACAAACACAGGGAGACACTCCATTTCTAAGGCCATTCATATATAATTTGTCACTTTAGATTCATCAAAATCTAAACGCCGGTGCTTTGTCAAGCAGCCCTGATGTAGAAGACAGAGAAGAGTAACAGGGAGATGAATGCTCCCGTAACAGACCAGTGACACTGGTAAAATTAACGAGTGCATATGAAAAGAGTTGCAACAGTCGACAGAGAATGCATCCTGCTGCCTTCTCCTCCATTAACTGCTAAATATTTCATGATCTCATCCAGACTAATCTTAACATACGCTGGTTATGTCTGGCTGGTGTGCCCTGCAAAGATTATTGATGTCTGATCCATCCATTTCTCCCTCGATTCCCAATTTATCTTTGTACTTTGAAACTATTTTAAAGGAAAGTAGCTAAAGCCAGCACAAAAGGTTACTACAGAAAGATAATGAATTCAATGTGAAAATGTGTATGAAAGATATTTTCTCTACAAGAGGTCACAGCAGGATTTTCTAAAACCTTCTAACATAAGAAGTCCACACAGACTGGCTGAACTGAACTGGCAACCTTTCTTTCCATGGATTAGTCCGGACTGTGTATAGTGCTTTTTAACTCTATCTGAGCACTCTTTGCTACAAGCCTCGTTTACCCAGTCACATGCATTCATATGAGCATCTCTGTCTATACCTAAGCACCTTATCTAACATACAAGCACACACTCACACTCCAGTGCATATATCTGGGTTCCCAAAGATACTAAACATGCAGACTCAAGTAGCCGGGGATCAAAGTTTCAAATTAGTGAATGCAAGGTCAGTGCCACAGCTGCCCTACAGCCACATTGATGTCACCCATTGGTTTGTGGCCTATCGAGATATCACAAATGATCTAAGTGAGAAACAGAGGGACTCCACATGCTTATGTGGTAGTGACCTGTCAATCAGAAAGTACTTCTTCCATAAAGCTTCATCATTTAGTTTACTCTAAATAAAACCATAAGTTATGTTGACTCATGTTGTATTAAAGAAGTGTTTAAATGAGCAAATAATCAGTGAGGAAAGTGTCAATCAAATTACAATTATTCATTTTCTCGAAGACTTTGATGCAATCTTCCGTCTTTTGTAATTAGAGAGGCTGCTCCCTGTTGGTCATTAGAAAAACTGCAGGTTTTAACGCAGCTCACGAGGTTATGTCCGTCTGGCTTTGCTCTCACATATTTTTCCTCAGTGTGTATCAAAGTATCATTGGACCATTTGAATGTCCCAAATTTTGATATATGTGAATCCTGTAACCGATTTGTGTGTTCCACCATCTTTGTGCAATTCACCTTCAGCCATATACCAAAGTTGACATTTGCCAGTAATTTTGCTGGAGCGCTTGAAAAATTATTTCCCCATTTTCGAAGACATTTTTTCTCAGAAGCTTTCAATCAAAAATAAATAAATCAAAAGTAGGAAACTACACTTCTTTCAACAGCTTGCATTCATAGGCAAGTAGTGAGATGTCACCACAGTAACTTGTTGACTCCTGGTACATCCTGTGACTTGTCTATATGTTCATTTAATAAAGTATTTATGTATGAAGTAGTTGTTACAGTTTTGTCCAGTGTTTTTTGAGGGACCAGAATTCAAGAGACATTTATTAGACGGTCCGTGTCTTTCACCTTTGGCCACTAGTGATATTTAAGCAGGAGCTGCATGGAGCCCGAGTCAGTCAGTTTATTCTTTTATGTATTTAAAAAGCCTAATGCACACATATAAATATTTACATTTAAAGAAAATGCTCCACTGGAGCAAAACTAAAATCATTATTTTATTTGCAGTCCAGTGTTTACTGTGCCCTTACCCATGCATCTATGAGAGAGTCAGTTTAAGAAAACAAAAAAGAAAATAATTCAAGACAACATCAACACACTCGGCCATTTATAGTATAGTCACACCAAGAACTGAAATATGGCCTTAAGGCACATTAATACACACAATTCTCTGTGCACCCACATTCACAAGCACAAATATTCACAACACTGAATACATGACAGGTGTGGGACTTGTTCATGTTTACTTCACAAACAGTAAAACTCAGCTTTACAGAGTTACATACACCTAAAGATTGTTACTAAACAGTCACGCACATCTGCTACGATGAGAAGCCATTCCTGGGTGTTCTGTGCATAATGATTTCAGCCTGATGAGAGATAAATGGAGGGGGAACACTTTGAGGCAGAGACTAGATTGGAAGATGGGTTTAATATTACAAAGTGGTGTCTACATGCTGTGAGTCCTTGGTGAGTGAGGGCATGATTTTAGAGAGTCAGGAACAGATGAAACATCTGGGGGCACAGCAAGAGGTCAAAGGGATCTTATACTGCATCTCTCTATAAGTCAGCGATGAGCCAAATAACAGATTCATTCTGCTGCTTCACAAGAGGTAAAATCATTTAAATTTACCCCCTTTTATTTTCATCTCTTTCAGCCTGTAGTCGTGCTTTAATATCTCTCTCTAAGCAGCTGTCCGCAGACTTGCTGATCCAGTCTGATCGTTACCTGACAGCGTGGCTCTTGTGTTTCTTCCTTTTGCACTACTGCTTTTCCTATCGCATCATCATCATTAACCAGGCAGTGTCAACTGCAGTTTGATGACATCTTTCACCCACAGCTGAATGTAGATGTCATTTAAGTTCCCATTGAAACACAATCCAGATGAGCAATCTTTGTGAATTAAAGAGGGCTCATTGTTGGTACATGAATGGCACGGCGCTTCAAAGTCACCTGATCTTTTCCTCTTTCCACTGACACAAAATCTGAATTTGGTTAGCACGGCTGTGTTTAAACGGCTTCATTTTTACTTACAGTCCATCAGTGTTGAAGCACATACATTTCTCTATTCAGTTTTCCTTTAATTTGTCAGCCCCTTTGTAGAAATTGTGGAGAGTGTGGCCACTGTCACATACACTTGCAGGTCAAGTTTTGCTTAACAAATGAAACTGAGTGAATGAGATGAGGTTGAATGACACTCAGACACAAAGCAGTGTCCCTTTTTCCAGGAGGACAAAGCCAGGAGGATGTGTTTACATCGGTTAATCCGTCTGCAAAATGTGATCATTTCCTCCTTGATTCGATCCTTGATTTTGTGAGTGGAGTGATAGATGAAAAGAACTGTCCTTGCATTGATTTAATAATTCTTGGAAAGAAAAGACACAACCCTGCCAGGCCCTCAGCAGACCGCATTAGACTGTGTCATCCATGCATCATTGACGAGTGATCAAGAGCGAGCTATTTCCACAATAATCAAACAAAATGTTTTTATCAAATGCAATGAGACCGATGACAAGGAAAATGCAGCGTAGTGAGGCGAGATCATAAAAAGCAGCATTGCATTTAATAAACGAGCAGATAAAATCTAAGATTTAAAACCTGACCAGCCCAGCCCCATCACACTATTTATAGATACATTTACACGAATGACATGAAAATCTAAATGACTAGAAAGCTGATGTCCAGAGTGGAGACGTTTATATCAAATTCATCATTAAAACCAAGAAATTATTCCAGTGAGGTACAACAAGATGTCCATAACTGAGGCTCTAGAAACTGCCAAACAAAGAATAAATGGTCTGCCCTCCAAAGATCCATGCAGCGTGTACTCTCAGCTGCAAGGCAGACCCACCCAAAGCTCAGACTGAACAGTACATCTGGGAGAAAGAGGTGCCACACAACACCAAAGCCAAGTGGCTGGTGGACCTAAGAACACAGCAACTTCCAAGAATATGTCTCTTTTTTCAAGAGCTTGAAAAAAGGTGACTGGACCTCTTAGGTTTTTGAAGAGATTTCCCCTCTCCTATCCAAGTTCTGAAACCAAGAGGTGGTATTTAAACCCTAGTGAGGGTTGCCTCTTTGGTGGTGGTCGTTGACCCACTATTAATCACGTGCGTCATCATATGAGCCAAAGGTGTGAAAAAAGATGTTGTGAACAGGATCTACAGCAAGGTCATCAGCATGTCAATCAGACTGGAGGAGTGTGGCTAAATAGTAGCAAAGAGAGGGGAAGTGATTCGGACCAAAGAGCTGGCATTGCCAGAAGGAAGAATAGCAGACATACAGGACAACTACAAGTACTACTGGGACCCATGATAAAGGTGCACGAAGGTCAGACACAGCCAAATATCACCAGAAGGTAAGACAGGTGCTGAGAAGCCAGCTGAATGGTAGGAATAAGATCCAAGCCATTAATGCATACACCCTACTGGTCATCGGATACTCAGATGGAATAAGAAGCTGGCCTTAGGAAGAGATAGATGCCACTGATATCAAAACACAAATCCAGGCATAATCCAGGATGAAACACAACACACACATTCAACAGGAACGCGGCCTTCTGAGATGAGCTGCTCCAAGAGTGTTTCAGGCAGCTGACGACAGACGGTGATAACAAACAGGAAGTAGGAAGACCAAGCCCCTGCATAGGTTGCACCATCGACAGATAGATCCATCTCCATGGAGCTAGTGCTTAGGGCATGTGACAGGACCCAAGTTGCAGGCTGTGCAATGGTGCCGCCGTGACTATCCAACATACTGTATAGAAGCAGGATATAATATGCAAGCTGGGACAGTGCACGCTGAGAACCCTGTTTACATGAGAACGTTTTCAGTGGAAACAGTCTCGTTTTACCATTTTTGTTTTCAAAAAGTAATGCATTCAGACTGAAATGTTTCAAAAACAATCTCCATTTACACGGAAACCCAAGATGTTGAAAACGCGGTAGTTCCCATAGCCAGGCCACAGCTTGGCAGTGTGGGTATAGGAGCTGCAGCCGTAGTGAGCATGTGCCAGTACCCCATTTTCAAAAGGTAACGTTTTTGCCTGATTACAAGGAAACAGAAATAGGAGTGTTTTCGCACCGTTATTGTGTAAACAGGGACTGAGAGGCACAACAAAGTGTATGCATGTGCGTGTGTATGTGTGTGTGTAAACTTTTACTTGTAGCTTAAAATTCCACTTAGTTTGCTTTAGTTTTCATACACAAACTCAACAATATGACGGAGAGTGTACCACACAGAGTTGGTTGATGCTGTGAAACAGTGAACATGAGTTCACGCTGGTGCCCAGTCTACTCAGCACACACACAGTTGGTCAGAATATGGCTGAATGATCAAGGCTCCAGGAGCAGCTGGCTGTTTTGATGAAGGAGCCATCATTATTCAGATCAAGACATCCACACCTGGAAACTATCCCAGATTTTCCAGGAGGGTCTTGATTTTTCTTACAACTGCCTAAGTCCACTCTCATTTGAATTTCTGTTTGGGTCTTTGAAAAATCTTAATATTGTAACTTAACCGTCATGTGTAAATGAAAAGAAAAAAAAATTGATTTTGTATTGTTTTAAAATGGAACAGACTGTAAATATCCATGTATCCATTTTGCCAGCTGCTTATCTGGTTCATTTCACACATTTCTATAACCTATTCCAGCTGTCACTGGACAAGAGGAAGGATACACCTTGGACAGGTAACCCCTCCTCCACTGTGCTTGATAGTTGTTTATGAGGTGTGTGTGTTTGCTTTTCATCAAACATGGTGCTGTGTGTTAGTGCCAAACATCTCCACTTTGGTCTCATTTGTCCAGGGGACATTGTTTCTGAAGTCTTGAGGTCCATTCAGATGCAGTTTTGCTAACCTAAGCATGCTACGACAAGAGGCTTTCTCCTGGAAATCCTTTTGTGTTCAGTCATGAACTTTAACTGAGGCCTGTAGAGTCTGATAGGGAGCTGAGATGGGTTTTTCTTTTACAGTTTCTCTGATCTTAGGGACGTCCACTTGTGAAAAGATTGTGCTAACACACACCACAATACCCCAGACCAGAAAACTACCAAAATTTGTGCTTTTTCAGAGGTGGGCACACTTGATGATGATCAGTTAATTAAGAGTGTTTTTGAATAGCAGCATCTGGCTGCTTCTTACCTTCCTAATTCCTATTGAAGCAGCACAGATGTACTTTGTTTTCCACAGAACTGTAGAGTCCAGTGAAATGTTTTTTTCACGTCTGTAACTGCACAGTTATCAGGTGAACAGGTGAAAATTGTATTAAGTAAGAACATTTGCCTGTTTTCAATCTCTTTTTAAACTTCTTTATAACATTGGGGTTGCTTTTATGTGTAACAGTAGTTAAGTAGAGCAGTAGGCTGACTTAGTTAAAGTATCAGTCCCACCCTCTCTCCCTCTCAGAAACTCAAATGCTACACTGAGAATGAACCAAGTGACCCTTTTCCTCGTCCTTTCCACAGCATTCTTTATATTTAGCATTTCCATAATTATCAAGCTATGATCAGATTGACTGAAAGTGCACAAATCCCATGTCACTTGAGCACTGTGGCTGAGGTAGAGCCATGCATAAACTTCTCCCTCATCAATTTGACACTGTGCCATAATTGCATAATCTTATGACTCTGGGAGGCTATATTAAGAAAGGTGGTAATAATGCAAATGGCTTAAAGGCACAAATGCAGTGCATGACAAGTCACACGCACACACAATATGCAGCCAAATGAGGCTGGATTCACATGTAGAGCCAATTAGTTTGACAGTGGAGAGCTGTGCAGGTAAGCGTACAGTCAGTCATCTACTTCTGTTGTATCTCCCTGCAGCTGACAGGCTGGGATAAGAAGGGAATGAAAAGGAATAAGACCAAGACTCATACCACACCATGAATACTAAAATACATGCATTTACATATTCTGCAGGGATAAAGGCACATATTGCCCCGGTGCAAAAAAACACACTCAAATGAAACCGTATTATCCTTTGAGGAATAATGTGAGGTGGGCTTCTTTTCAGCGCTCCAACGTACTCAGAGGTGAGGGATTAATGGCATCTAGAGCGCATTTGACCAGAGCTGTCCCTTCACAGCAAGCCTGCCTCCAGGTTAATCCCAAGCAGCACACGTGTCTTCAGAGCACAACTGAGCAACATATTTGTGCTGTTCTGTCAACAAATATCTTTCCATAGTTCAACATTATACGAACACGTTAACCTGAGAGCAACTAAACCATCAAATACATGGTCAGAAATGAAAAAAAATATCAAAAGAAGATCCTCAAAACACAAAGACAACAACAACGATTGCTTCATTTTGTCTTTGGGGTCTCGTAAAGCCGATCTCACTTGTTTTTTCACAGCAGACTGTCTCTGACCAGCTGCCACTCCCAGAACCGTGCCACAGAATTGTTTTTTTCTTTATTGGAGCATTGCTTAGTCACCGGCCTTTTGATGCTGGAAAAGGAACGGGCCCGCCGCCTTCGCCAAAGTCAATATTTGCCGCAATTACACAAAAGCAGGAGGAGACGGCAAACTGGAGAGCAGTGGAGAGACTAATGATGCAATATAATGGTCATTTACCAATCCAAAAACAAACAAATGGACACGAACACACGCTAAATAATATATGCGTCTTATCATCCGCACACAGATCAAGGATGCACCCTTTTGATCTATGGTACTTGGAGGCAGTGGCGAAAGGGCTGTCTCCAGCATCCTCACTGAGGTAGAGAGTGACAGTGTCCAGGCACTTTCTGCCAAGTCCTCTTTGGGTCATTTGGCTCGGGCGTAGTGTTTGTGGGACTGACTGACTGATTCCAACTGCCCTGCACCACCTTTAAACTCTCCTCTCAGCCATATGCCATAATCCTCCACCCCCACCCGCCCACCTCTTTTTACTTAAGCAAGACCTCTCTGACCAGATGTGTGTTTTACTCTGGATAAAATTCAACAGCTGCCCACATTTTTTCTAGGTATCACCACTGGCCTGACTCAAGTAGATGCCTCTCTCAGTCTCTTCCCCTTCAAGCACCTCTTCACATATTACATTCACAACTATGCAGATCTAGACACATTACACACTCGCGCACTACAAAAAACAGAAAAGGTCAGCAAAAAGCAGACCTTCTTTGTTTGTTTGTGGACTTTGGCTAAACAACATGGAAAATGTAGAGTAATAATAATACATACACAGGCCTTCTGCTCCATTATGTTTAATCCTTTTGTATTTAACCTTTATGCTTCAAGCTTTTTATTTGCATTTCTGCTCTTGTGTTTTCAAGGCTGAAGACATGGAGATGATGGCCTAATTTGTTTACAACACTGTGTAAACAGCTGTAGCCGACAATGGCAGCGATCTTCTCCAGCTCTTGTTGTGTGTATTCATCTTATTTCCCACTCTACAAAACACATGAAGTTTTTTCTTCAGCTGAAGGCCAACTATTCACTGGCCTGATGTTAGAGCTACATTTTTTTAAAGTAAGAAATGATAGAAGTTACGCTTCTCCCTGAGGGGGACTTTAATGAACTAAAGTGCACAGCCAGCTATCAAATAGTTCTCAAATATTTACACCTAAAACTACAAATGTCGACATCATTTGAGGGTAGCTGTGGCACAGGAGGTAGAGCAGGTCCTCAACTAATGAGAGGGTTGGTTATCCCTGGCTCTCCAGTCTGCATGCCAAAGTATCCTTAGATACTGAACCGTGCTACTCTCTGATGCGTTCATCGGAGTGTGTGTGTGTGTGTGTGTGTATTTATGTTAGACAGAAAACACAAGTAGAAAGTCCTTGTGTGAATAAGACATTCAAAGAGTGCTTTGAGTGCTCAGGTAGAGTAGAAAAGATCTATATAAACACCAGTCGAGCCAACAGCCACAGCTGCCTATTTCAGCACACCTGTCAATCAAAGCAGCCACGTCCCTAATTTTAAAAGGATTCAAATAGATAAGTTGCTAAAAATTCCACCCACAGAACAGTTGCTATGAGGAAGGAAACATTTGTAAAAAAGAGTTGGTTTTTTGTTTGTTTTTTACCAGGTTCTAAACAATGTTCCCTCTAATTTTTCATGTGTCTGATCATACACAAAAGCTCCCTGAGCACACTGAGGACCACAGTGAGCAACATCAGATGTGCACGCTGTGGCCACACACCAGTATTACACCTGTTATAAACCAGGGATCAGAGCAAGTTACAAGGCTTATTAAAAGAATCAGATTACAGCATTTCCATTAGTTTGATTTTAATATAAGTGATTTGGCCCACTTAAAATTGAAAAAAAAATCTTGTGTTATGTGTGTTATGTTGTATGTGAGAGTCGTGCTTTGGCCAGGCAAA
>VUQK01023164.1:0-12014 GCA_015106715.1 Bujurquina vittata | reverse complement strand
CCTTGGGGCCGGGGGGGGGGGGGGCTGGAGCCTATCCCAGCTGACATAGGGCAGAGAGGCAGGGTGCACCCTGTGCAGGTCGCCAGCCTGTCGCAGGGCCAACACAGAGAGACAGACAACCGTTCACACTCGCATTCACACCCATGGGATATTTATAATCACCAGTTAACCAGACCCCACTAACCGTGGGAGGAAAACGGAGTTACAACAATGCTAACCACTGCTCCACCGTGCTGTACATAAACAATAAAATTCTGATCATACATTATTGGCATAAACATAAATTCTAACCTTACCTTGATTGGTAAATATGAATTAAGTGGTTTTCACTATCACGTCACAGCAAGCTTGGGTTTGAATCATTCTTTTTGGGTTCATGTTCCCAGTTCTGTTATAAGGTTCCTGTTTTCTTGTGCTTATGAGTTTTTCAGATCCCTGTTCTGATGCTGTTATAGTCTTCCTCGGTGTGGGCGTTCTCATGTTTTAGCAACTTCCTGTTTTATTTTGGTAGCCAAGGATTTGCTTCCTTGGTTTTGTCTACTGTGATTAGTTACAGCCGTGTGTGTGTGTGTGTGTGTGTGTGTGTGTGTGTGTGTGTGTGTGTCCCACCTGTTTTCCCTTTCCTTGTCATCTGTGTGTATTTAAGCTCTCAGTTTCTCCGATCCTCATTACGTCGTCCCTCATACACACTGCTGCGTCCTGCTCTGGTTCCTGGTCTGACTCCTAGTTCCAGTCCTGCTCTGTTTGATTCTGTTTGGATGAGTCTTCAGCATCAAAGCTGTCCTTTCTGCTCTCCCACAGTCCAGATACATGCATGTTAGTTTAATTCATTAAATTTTTCTAAACTTGGTAAAGGTGAAAATGTGATGGTGAATTGTTGTCTATCTCTATGGAAACATATTGGGGGTGCATGCAGCCTCACATCTTGTAACAGCTGGAATAGGCTCATGCTCCCCTGTGACCCTGAACTGGCTAAACACTTACGATGGTTAATTAATTATTAACTAACTATTAAAGTGTGACCTCATTTGAAACCAAACCAATGTGCAGGGTTTAAAAATAGGAAAAGACAGTAAAGACAGCAATTACAATAACTATTAGAAACATTCTGGAGTCACTGCAGGAAAAATACAACCTTTAAAAATGAAATCATGGAAACTTTCTTCCATGTGGCCTTAATTTGATGTTCATTTCATTTGTGAAAGTACTAAAACGTCCCAGTAGATAAACATGCCTGATCACAGCTCATTTCTACAAATGAATCCATAAGAATTACTTTGCCCTTGAAGGGTGTTCAGCTTTAACAGAGCATCTCCTACATGTACAACATATTGAACAAAGTCTAGAAGGGCTGAGAAATTGCACTGGTAAAACAAGCTGGGTTCAATATTTAGAAATGCTCTGTCTGTATCCCATCACATACATAGATAACCAGTGTGTATACTGGTTATCCATATATGGAAATCCTCTTTAACCACTGCATAGTTTGCTTTCCCATATTGCTGTGTGCTTACTGCACTTACCTGCCACCTAAGTACACTGCTCTGGTTTAAGGAGGCAGGAGGGTGAAAGCATCCATATCGATCATTTTAAACAGACAGCTGCTGTAAATAATTTATGACTGTTTGGGTATCTATTGATTGCAATTCACCCACAGCCTTTAAAAATATAGCGTACTGCAGCCAGATATCTTGGGTGTGTAACAGTGAGATTTACAGAGTGCAGGCATTCGTGAATTTTTAAGAAAAACTAAAAAAAACAAAAACAACCTGAAGGTCCTGTGATTCCAGCTCTGAGACCTTCTGGTGTCTGAACTGTGCAAATGATCCATCTGTTAAAAACATAATTCACTGAGAGAGCCGAGTTCTCTCATCATTGATTATCAACTTCATAATCTGACTGCAGGCGCAGCATGAGTGCAAAAAGGAGACTGCTAAATTCAGAAATAATGAAATGAGTTCTCAGCGGAGACGTGCTTACTTTGCTGAGAGCTCTCAACATTATAAATGAGCTCAAGAGCAAACTTAATTGATACTTTCATTATTTCTCCTCTCCTTCCACGCCACATACCTACAGTAATAAAGCAGGCATCACATGACTGCGTGATCTATACCTATTTATACAGGCAGCGCAATGGGGGTTTCTAAATCTCAGGCAGACAGATTGCATCAGGTAGACTGCAGATGGACATGCATCTGAGTGTGTGCTGCAGAATCAGTGAACAAGAAGCCGAGAACTGCTGAAAGAGGAGGATCTGCAGCAACGGCCGTGGTCACTGGCTACAGAGAAGAGAAACACAAACAGGGCTTCTAAAGTTTGCTGTGCATTGTAAAGCTCCAACTCTTTCTCTTTGTAATGCCTTTGCCTGTGTCCCACTGTCACGCACAGGGTTGGTGCCAGTGCCATGACAAGCTGACCGCAGCAATATTGGTCATGCGATAACAATCCCATTTTATACAACGTATGTCTTAGAATGCTGGAAGGGTGTGGGTGGTACAGGTTGCAGGTTTGTGTCACATGTTGATGTTTTTGTTTGTTTGTTTTTGTTTGTTGTCACTCATACAGTATAATTTTCAAAATCTCACAGACAACAGAGAAGCACAATACAGTATATGTTCATCTGCTGCACTCCATTTCACTTTTCTCCACTCATTCTTTACTTTCAGTTTTAGTTTCTTTTTCCTTCCACTCATTTCCTAAAGCCGACCATCCCGTTAGGGTTAGGAAATGAGTGTGGTTTCTGTTAACACGACTTTAACCTTTCATGCTGAAAAAGAGTTTTGACAGATGCCAAAACCCCAGTGTGTCATGTGCTGCCGTCAAAGCACATCTACTGCGTAAATGAGACACATCAGTGGGTCTGACAAAAATGCACTATTTCACTCCCTGAAATAAGAATGGCCCTCTCCAATAATATTGTCATTATTTGGGGCATATACTGCTCAGCAAAATGAAAGAAACACTTTTTAATCAGAGTTCAGCACCAAGTCAGTGAAACCTCCTAGATATTGATCTGGTCAGAGGGGGTTGTTAATCAGTTTCAGCTGCTTTGGTGTTCATGAAATAAACAACAGGTCCACTAGAGGGGCAACAATGAGACAACCCCAAAACAAGAATGTTCTTACAGGGTTAGGCCACTGACATTTTTCTGACTTTTTTTTCACTAGTTTTGCATCTAGCTAGGGTCGGTGTCACTGCTGGTAGCATTAGGATATATCTAGACCCTACAGGGGTGGCACAGGTAGTCCAACTCCTCCAGGATGGCACATCAATACGTACCATTGTCAGAAGGTTTGCTGTGTCTCCCAGCACACACTCAAGAGCATGGAGGAGATTCCAGGACAGAGGCAGTTACTCTAGGAGAGCTGGACACAGAGCAGGACCCGTATCTGCTCCTTTGTGCATCAGGTTGAGCACTGCAGAGCTACAAAATGACCTCCAGCAGCCACTGGTGTGAAAGTCTCTGATCAAACAATCAGAAACAGACTTCATGAGGGTGGCCTGAAGGCACAATGTCCTCTTATGGACCCTTTGCTCACTGCCCAGCACCGTGGAGTGACGAATGTGAAAGGATCTGGAGAAGCCATGGAGAATGATATGCTGCCTGTAATTCCTGTAATGCATGACCAGTCGGGGTGATGGGTCAGTGATGGTCAGGGGAGACACGTCCATGGAGGGACACAGACCTCTACAAGCTAGGCAACAGCACCTTGACTGCCTTTAGGTATCATGATGAAATCCTTGGACCCATTGTCAGAGCCTACACTGGTGCAATGAGTCCTGGGTTCCTCCTGGTCCACGACAATGCCCGGCTTCATGTAGCGAGAGTATGCAGGCGGTTCCTGGAGGATTGATACCATTGACTTGCCCCCCATGCTCACCTGACCTGAATCCAACACAACACCTCTGAGACATTATGTTTCAGTCCAGGTTGCACCTCAGATTGTTGAGGGGTTCAGTTATACCCTGGTCCAGATCTAGGAGAAGATCCCCCAGGACTCCATCTGTTGTCTCATTAGGAGCCCAGACGTTGTCACGCATGCATTACTGTCATGTCACTAACACATTACCCAGTGTAATGGGTTAGTAATGAAATCACTTTAGATATCCTGCATGATTTTTTTCCCCATTGAGATTTGATGGATTCAGAGACTTCCTCTATTTTTTTATTCATATCTTCTTAAACTCAAATATGCCGATCCTTTTCTCCTCCAATTTTGTATTTTGATCCTATCTGTGCCCATGCCAGTACTCATGCCACATTTTCATTACCCACCCATTCTTGCTTATACCTCATCTACCTCCTTTTGATATCTGGCTATTTTGTTTCCATTTCCTCGGCCTTTCTGACTTTTTTTTACATCTTTGGTAATAACAAAATGCATATTATGAGCTACAGCACAATCACACTACTGTACATTAAAGAACAATGAGTTGTGTTGTTGATCCAAATAACATTACTGAGAGGGGGTGAAGATGCATATGTACTTTTCTATTTTGTAATTGAACCAAAGGAAAGGTGAACATTACTGCTGTCAGTTAAATGCATTCATCACACTATTGATTACCATTTGTCTCACCCACTCCACTGTTTTCCACTCACTCGTGCTGCATTATGAGATATTAACACAGTATCTGTCATGCCAGTCCATGATCTCTGGTCATTTTAATCTGCCAAGACTTCAACCTAAAACATTTTCACACATGTTGATCAGTAACCTGCCACAAAAAGATATCTGGGTGTAAAACATTCTTGTGAATACTTTCAAAAATGAATACTTGATTCAAAGTCCAAAATAGATGTCTATACTCAACCCTGGCTGTACAATTTTATTGATTTTATAAATTTATTGCTATTATAGTTATCTAACTATTAACTATTAGCTGACAATGAACAGTGGAGAAGGAATTCTTTAGAACCATTGTTTTAGCAAGAGTAGCAATAAAACACTATGGAAAATATTTCACTTCACATAAAACTGTTTTATTGGCAAATTCTACATAAAGTATCAATAATAAAAGTCTTTATTCTGCAGAAGTGTGTACCACATCAGTGTTACAATACAAGTATTACTGCTGTAGATGTTTGAGATTCAGCTTGTTTTAAGCACTGCATATTTGGTTTAATTTTCACTAATCCATCATATTCTATAAAATCATATGTTTGAAGTGTCTGAACTGTGAGGACCACAACAGCTTTTTTTCAGCTCAGAAACACGGGCCCACATCTTGATTTTAAAACGATCTGTCCAATTTGCCTGTTTTATTAAACTGGACATGTCAGGGCTTCCTCTCTCCATCGTCAGAGCTTTCATTACCAACATGCTAAAAGAATTATTAAAAGGTTTTTCCATCGCACTTGCTGGCCAAGTTGGTTAGTAAGAGAAAACGTATCTGTTATGATGGCAAATGAGAGTGCTCATTTATTTGCTAATGCTAGCTCTGTTTATACACTAATCGTGGTTCATAGTAGTGCCAGCAGCAGATTGTCTAGCATGCATCAGTCTCCTCCCAGACCAGAGCTGCAGGCCTCTCAGCTTGACAAGCTCCAGCCTTTGTTAACGGGACATGGGCTCGCCCCATGAGAACCCTACTGCCCCATACAGCTTTTACTGGCTTCGTTATCAAGCTGCATTAATTCTGCTACCACAGAAAATGGCCAGCTGCCACAAGATGGCAATGATATAAAGGCTGTATGTAAGCAGGCATAAAAGAAGCTGACAGAAAGATGTTGGGCATGAGAGAGATTGCTTTACTTTAGCATGTTTTAATTGATGTCTATTTTCAGATTTCCCTAAACAGGTTCCCTAAACAAGCACTGCTCGGCTTGTTTACCGTGAACGCCACTACAACATTAGTTAGACAATTCCAACAATGTTACGACACTCCCCTATAACTAAACCCTTGGCAACAGCAGGGAGGAAGAACTCCCTTTTAAGAGAGTTTAAGTCACACAGGCCTAGAGGTAATTGACTGGCAACCAGCAATAACTAGGGATCAACTAGTTGCTGGAGGTCGCTGGCAGTCACTGTGAAACTGACTGCTAAAGCCTCAGTCACACAGGCCTAGAGACCAGTCAGGAACTGTTGATAACCACCAGTTGCTCGGAAAAAGTCAGTTTCCACCAACTGGTTGTTGAATGGTTGCAGGAGGTTGCTACTGTATGTGAAATTGGTAACAGAGTTGCACCAAAAAGACTTCTGTGCAATTGCTTTGGTTGCAAGCAGACTGCTTGCTAAGAGGTAGTGAAAATGTGAACAGTACGCTACAGAGCGGAAACAGAGAGTGTTCAACTTCAATGTAAAAGTTGTGCCTTCTGAAATGTTTCTGTTTCAGTGGTAAGACACAGTGTTTACTTTGAAGTTGAACATTTGACGCACACAGTACAACACATTACATTCATGCCTGCTAAAGATCTTTTGTTGTAGTTGAGCTATAGCAACTATAGGCAGTTAGCGAGCTTGTACTGGTTGAAAATTGGTGTGTGTTTTTATTTATTTATTTATGTAGCGAAGATTTTGACCATTAAGGGTAAGCCTTTTTATTGTTATGAGTAAACTAAGCTGCAAGGGTGTACCCTGCCTGTTGCTCTCGCAGCTGGGATGGCTTCCAGCCCCCCACCCCACGCCCATGGCCCTGAAAGGGATAAGCAGGAGAAAATGAATGGATGGATGGATGGATGGATGGATGGATGGATGGATGGATGGATGGATGGATGGATGGATGGATGGATGGATGGATGGATGGATGGATGGAATTAGCATGTTCCAATTATCATTGAGAGCCATCCCTCCATCCCCTTTAGCTCAAATTACCGTAATGCATAAAGCCGTCCTTATAGAGCTTGCAGCATTGATGTAGATTTTCAGTCTTTTTAGTTGGCATAGAATATAATGAGTGCAGCTTGCTAATACCATAAACTGACAGAGCCTAGGCTAGTCATTATTAGGCCTATCATTACATCTGTTCCTGCCTGACAAAAGGCCAGCAGTGGGGGGAGTTAAGCACAAAGAGCCACAGGGGAAATACACACAAGACACGACCATTCTTCACCATTAATCTCTGCTGTCAAACATACATGGACACACAGATACACAAACACATTCACAAGGAAGTGGTGACAAGTTTTCCTGCCTGCAGCTTTGAGCAATATGTGCTTGATTTCTCGCTTACACATATGCGCATAGACCTGCTTTCAAATAAATGATGTGAAAAACAAGATGGGAAGGTGGGAGGCAACTAATGAAGGAGGGGAAACAGGAGGGAGGGGTGATGGGTGGAGAAAAGAGGACTGGAAGATAATTTGACACTTATCTCAGCTGTTAGAGTGAGAAAGCATAATATACCTCACTTCTGTGTGACTGGAGCAAATAGGCTTTGGTATAAAGAGAGTGTGTGTGCAAAAGCTGGATGTAAAATATGTTTAAAATGATAAAATAGTGCCACACTCTATTTTCTATACTGAAATAACATTCAAAAATATTTTTCCAGAAACCAAAATAACACTTTTATTGATTTAAAACCTCTGCAGCTCAGTGCAGACGTTTTAAACCAGTGCTGATGTTTGTCCAAAATTAGTGAAATAAGTCCTTTGTTGCTTGTTTTCAATAATATAGCTAATTGTCTTCTTGACAGTTTTATGGTGAGATTCACTAATACACCAAGAATCAGTTTGTTGGTCCGTCTTCGTGTACTTAATGTCCTTTTGGCTTTTTGAATGAAGCATGAGAGAAGGAGGAGGTGTTAGCATGGCTGCTGGCAGTTTATGCAGAGTGCTGGACCAGGCAGTCCATGTGATGAGCAGGGCTCTTGCTCTAACCTGATTAAGACCAAGCCAAGACCCACTCAATTAATAGGACCGATTGACTCAGTCCCACACAGCTGCCATCTTTTCTAAAGAGCACAGCAGCAAATCAACATTGATTGAACCAAACACCAGGTTTATGCTGAGAACTAATACCTTCCATGCTCCCGCTTCCACTTTGCTCCAGAATCATTTCTCCATATTGATAAATTCAAAATAAACAAATGAATCCACAGATAACAGAATGAAAAAGAAACATTAAATTAATGGTCATGTAACAAACATTTTTAAAACATGCACAAGTGTGCATGTTCTTCTTGTCATGCCGTTTGTGAGATGTTGCCTACAGCATTCATCGCCAGAGTGGTCTATAAATAATAACCTTCCTCCAAGTGTATGATTCAGACACTTTGATGTCTGCAGTGGGATGCAGCACTTCTAACCCATATGTGTGCATGCATGAATTTATATGTGTGTGTGAGATCATGTCTGTTCTTATGTGATCTTAGATGGAATCAATCTCCTTAACTGTTTGCACACCCTTATCCATTAGATGAGCGCATCAGCAGCATGTCTTTAGTGTCAAATGCACAAAAATGACACAGGAAACAAATCTTTGTTGTTTTACACTATGATGAAGCAGTCCCACTTTGTCATGTGGTGCTAACAAGTAAGATGTTTCAGGAAGTAAGTAAGTAAAACTTACTTATTTTTATAGCACTTCTAAAGACAGCTGTCACGAAGAGCTTTACAAAAATACCATAAAATAAAATAGTGACATAATTACAATAATAAAACAAGACTTAATCAAATGCAAAGCTAAAAAGAGTCCTTTAAAACAGATCAATGAGTCCACTACTCTGAGATGGAGAGAGAGAGAGTTCCAGAGACAGGGAGCCACTATAGCAAAGGCTCTGTCTCCCTTCGTTTTCAGTCTTGAAGAAGGAACATCCAGCAGACCCTGGTCACAGGATCTCAATGATCTAAAGGGGGAATATAGGTGCAGTAGATCCTTAGTATAGGCTGGAGCTTGCCTGTGTAGGGCTCTAAAAGTACACTAAGGACTAAAATCTTAAAATGGATCCTATATTTTACTGGTAGCCAGTGCAACTTGATCAGCAGATGTGCTGAGATGAGTTCATGCTTAAAAAATATATATATAACTGAATGTGATCAGTATAACAGTAATATGAAATCCCCTCATGATTGCTCAGGACACGCGTTAGGGGGAGCAAATATAAGGAAAACAGTAAAGGGCCCAGCACAGAACCCTGAGGAACACCACAGTCAAGATAAGCAGATTCTTACTTAAAGTCGGAGGGTAGATCTCACATAACAAAGGCTGAAATACAGTTAAGGCAAAGCAGGTAACTACTCAAACCCCAAAGCATCCTACAAACCAGAGTTACTGTATAGTTACTTAATCTATGTATGTTTATTTTAACTTAAACTGACAGAACTGTCAGAAGCAGGTTGGCATATTCAAATCGCTTGCTTCATCTGGCCAACAGTCAAAAATCAAAAGAAGTTAACTGTGTAACTATGACTGTAGAAAATATTTGTACTGGAAGAGCTGATAACAGAATCTAGGGCAGTGATGTGTTGTGAGGGGAGGCAGTGCCTCCCCAGTCTAAAAAAACAAACCAGGAAAAGATAAAATACATCTGGCCACTTGACTGTTCTATAAAACTGTTTTATAAACCTGATTTCTGAATTACTTCAAGATGGTAATGGTCAAAATTGCAGAATTTATGTATCGTCTGTTCAAACACATGAAAGAAATATGAGGTGAGCCAGTGCAGTGCTGTGGCTCACCTCTGGGGGCCATACAATGAATGAAGCAGGCGGTTGGCGCATGCCCATTGCTGTCTCTTTTACATCACCAAAATACACGTTTGATTACACATGTGCTGCACATGCTGATGTGCCACAGTCTGTCTAATATATTCAATGAATGTGTGTGTCATGTTTATTCTTTGTGATCTGTCATAACTGCACGGTGAAAATACACAAAGTGAGGCAGAAAGTACCGTGCCGCACTGATAGGGGGCAGTGGTGCAGCATAGTGACAAGGATAGGTGCACCGATTTCATCTTCAAATAAAGGTAAGATACTGTAATACGTGTCTTTTTGACCTTGTTTGACCTTACATTAAATATTTTGTTTGGTTTTTTTTGCCATCAATGTTGAACAGTATGGAGTTGATTAAAGCATGATTAAAATTGAAATATAAGCTTCTATTTTGGGTTCATATATGTGAACATCGGACTCCAGATGAGTCACTGCCTCACTCGTCGCAAACCCCACCACACATGAATGATTTAGGGGTACATTTGCTTAAAAGTCAACCAATGTATTAAAAACATCAACTTTAGATTGCTGAAATTATTGAGGGGGTGAATTGGGGCCCAAGTTCCCCTCAAGAAGTAAATACGGCCCTGGTTGTGTCATATAGCGTGTTACACTAAATATATTTCCTTTGTGTCGAGACATTTTAAAATTGTGGTCATTGCTTTTATTGGTTTGGTCTTCTTCCCACTGTAAAGTGTACAAACTCTGTATTGACAATGAAGAAGAGCCCAGTCAACGAAATGATTGAAGCTTTGGTCTAAGCAGTCAGGTATCAGCCATGACATGATCTGCAATCAATACATTTCTTTCAAACAAGTCAAAGCAAGTAATTAGCCAAACTCCAAGGTGTCCAAAAAAAGAAGAGTTCTCCATACCATCTGGATCTAAATAAGCTGATTACTTCCAAAATTGTCCAGTTATTAACAATGAAAGATTCCCCAATTTAAAGATTATTAGATTACTATATAATTAGATTACTAATTTAAAGATGCCCAGTGCCCTCTCAGGAAGTAAAGCAGCCCTTGTTATGCCCAATCTCATGTTACAATACATTCAAATTGTCCCAGTTGTATAGATTTTAAAATTGTGGTAATAATTCTTATTGCTCTGGTCTTTTTATCAAACAGTTTCTGTACCATCAATCAAGCCGGCTTGGACTGAATTCTCTCTAGGAGTTGTGATCAAATCAGACAGGAGCAGAAAGTGTTGTTACATCCCTTTGGACATGAATCGCAGATGTACAGTTGGGAGTATAGTGTTGTGAGTCACGTTCGATGGTGGCATGTTTTGAAATCAGCTCCATCAGCTGCTCTGAACTGAAGGGACTATTGGAAGTGCATTAGCAGTGTAGCCAGATTCCACACTAAGGCCACTAAAATGGTGGTGAAGCCACACAAAAGCAAATAATCTTCAAAAACAGAAAATGAAGTGCTTTCAGAGCTCACTCTAGCAGCGATGAACGGCATTCACAAGTAATTGTTATTGCCATTTGATTCACCTCACAACAAAATGGCTTTTCACAGAAATACATAAACACACCAGTATTCACTCAGACACAAAGCTTCCATCACCTCCACAGAGAGACGCTTAGCTGGCCTTCTCTCATTCGCACCAGAGTGTCTGTTTTAATGAGGAGCTAATGTCACACCATTTAAAAAACACATAGCTGCACCTCTGTCACAGCCAGAACCCAAATGAATTTATATTTAGACACTGAAATGTCTCCCTCTTTACACCAGAGTAGCTACCAACACTCTCCCATCCTGCCCCCCCTCCTCCAACACACACACACACACACATGCACGCGCAACCTCCTATTTCACCCTCCACCTCCTCTTCCTCCTCTGCTGACAGGCAGAAAGGCCACAATGAATTCTTGACATCCATTCGTGTTAATTACAATGACTGCATGAGTACAGCTGGAAACGTGTAATTATCAGCACCTCGGAAAGTGGAAGGCCTGTGTTTTAGCCGCTCACAGGGAAATAGTTGCACTCAGACCATTTCTTCTTTAGACGATGAGGGCGTGGGTGGGATCCCTTAAATTTCTGTGTCACCAAACGTGTGACCCGCGTGTGCTTTAAGTGTTCCTTATGAATAATCTGGAGCTACATGGATACAGTGCTGGGAGGCTTTGTAGCCTTTCTTCTCTCGCCTCACGAAGAGAAAACACTAACAAGTCACTTTGCCTTTTAAAGTGAGAGCTTTTAAATGAGAGGAGAGGAGAGGAGAGGAGAGGAGAGGAGAGGAGAGGAGTTGGGAAAATCTTGAGAAAGATCAGTATCTATCTGTGAATGTCTTGCTCTCTGCCTGGTCCTATAATCTTCTCTGTGCTGTCACACGTAACTGGTTTATTGAA
>VUQK01023161.1:0-16983 GCA_015106715.1 Bujurquina vittata | reverse complement strand
TAAAAAAAAAAAAAAAAAACAGTTCAAGGAACATTTTACAATTAATTAGGTCATTTGGCAACATGATTAAGTATCAAAAGAGCATTTGAGAGAGGCACTTTCTCAGAAATACAGACAGTGGTACACAAATCTGCAAAAACTGCAATCTAAAAATTGTGCAAGAATTTCAGAATACTGTTCCTTATCATAAAATTGCACAAAAAAGAAAGAAAAAAATAAATATCTCACCATCTACAGTAGATAACATCAAAAGATTTAGAGGATTTGGAGAAATCTCTGTGTGCAAAGGACAAGGCTTAAAATCAATATTTAAATGCCCATTGTCTTCAGGCCCTCAGGCGGCTCTGCATTAAGAACAGGCATGATTCTGTTACATAAATCAATGCATGGGCTCAAGAACACTTCCAGAAATCGTTGCCAGTTAACACAGTTCACTGTGCCGTTCACAAAAGCAGGTTAAAGCTCTATCATGCAAAGAAGAAGCCACATGTGAACATGACCCAGAAATACTGGTGTCTTCTCTGGACCAAAGCCAATTTAAAATGGACTGAAGCAAAGTAGAAAACTGCTCTGTGAAATTCTATTGAGAAATACACGGGCACTGCACCCTCTGGACAAAAGAGAACATCTGGCTCGTTATCAGCGCTCACTTCAGAACCCTGCATCTCTGATGGTACGTGGGTACATTAGTGCCTATGGAATTGGGGGGCCTGCACATCTGGAGAGGCGCCATCAGTGCTGAAAGGCATGTACAGGTTTTAGAGAAACATACTCCCATGCAAACATCTTTTTCAGGGAAGGCCTTGCATATTTCAGCAAGCCAATGTTAAACTGGATCAAACTGTGTCAAAGCAGCACTAGTTACTAGCAAAAGGATATCTGTGGGTGCAACACAGGCCCATAACCCATGTTTACTCCATTTACCTATAAACTCAGTATCTTTAAAAAAAATAAATCATTGTGATTTTTTTTTTCCTTAAAGAAGTTGTCTTTCATTTTAGGGTAAACTGTCGTGTAAAATATGGATCAAAACTTCCTAAATATACTGATTTTACAGTAAATAAATAACTAATGGAGTACAATTTGTTTTACAGACCAATAGTGACCTCTGAAGCATAACTACAGTATAGCAAGTGCAGAAGATGCATTTTTTTTTTAAAAAGCTTTCTTTACACAAAATACTTTCCAGTTTTAAGGTTGCACCTCAAGTGTTTTGCATAAACTACCACTTACACCCTATACCCTCTGCAATACTGCATGATTAAAAAACTGACGGCATGAAGAAACAGGATCACATTTACCAAACAAGTACTTTAGAAATGAGTGTGAGCATTGGCAATATTGATCATTTTATGGTTGAACTGTCTATTGAATCATGAGGTCATGACAATTTTAAAAATCAAACTAATAAAAGATGGATTACACTCTGTGGTGTCTCCCTATATGCAATCTAATTTAACACTTTGATTTATATTATTGATGACACATGTAACACATGCTTTAACAAATTTATTTTAAGTGATTCATTTACAATCCGACTATGTGATTATTGGTATATCAGTATGAACAAAATAAAGCAAAATATATTTTCATGCGGTAGGTCCTGCAAAAAACTTGAAACAGTTGATAGTTAATGTCCACCATCTAGAGGTGAGTCTGGAAACTGCACCACACCAATGAAAGCGAGTGTAATGTTTTAAACTATGATCAGGCTATCAGTGATGCTGCATGAAAAGTATTCCACTCATCAAGTAAATCTGTAACTGAAAAACTTTACAGTGCATTTTCTTTTAGAAGTTTAGAGACTGAAATGTTTGCAAATATTTGCAACATCCAAACCTTTTGTGTTTTGCCCACATTGGAACATTAAAGTTTGCAGCAATAACAGCTGTTTTACATGCAAAATACAACAAAAAAAAATACAGCACTTGCTTCACACAGCAGAAGAAAGTTCAGACTAAAACGCTGTACACTATATTTATTCTATGCTGTACAACAGAGTATAAGTACAAAAACCTGCTGGAATCAAACTGTGATCCTGAACTTATTTCTGGTCTCAGCATAGAAGCACTTCATGAATCCTTTTGACTGTCTTTGTCAGCAGTTTCTTGCCCGGACTGAATGAAGCCACAATCTCTTCAATCTGTTGAATCCTACAAATACATGAAAATGATGCACAAAACTCAATTTCAGTCACTACACTCTAACAAAATGAAACAAGAGGAGTCTTTTGACAGGAAAATGCACATTTTAAAGAGGAAAATTTATCGATTTACATTTGAATATTACTTACGTTGTGCTTCCAAAAATGTTTTTAAAGCTCTCTACTTGAAGGACATAGAGGTGGTTGATGAGACAGACGGCAAAGACCACCTCAAACTTAGAAAGTTTCTTCAAACTGCTGAAGACAATGTGCACTCTGGAAGAAGAATGTAATATTATAACCACAGTATTGCAAAATGCAAAACTGCATGAATGATTTTTTTTTTTTGACCAAGAAAGGTAACACTAGTCATTTTAGTGAAGCAGAACTCTTACTTGGTGTCAGTGCAACTGATGTTGAGTATATCCAGCCGCAGGCCTCCCCACAGTTTTAGCAGACGCAGTTCTTCTCCCAGAAGACGACAGTGACTCACCACCAGGCTGACATCATGGAGCAGCTGAAAACAACAGCAGATAAAATACTTATATTGACAACATCAAAGATGGACATATCACCTGCATCTAAAGATTTCATAATTATGCTAAATGCCTTAAACCTGCATTTCTTTTAATGACCACCAGGGGGTTAGGGTTGTAAAAAGGGCTGCAAGAAACAGCCCTTATTAAAAGACTTTGCTGACGAGTTTTTGAGCTCAGTTACTTATTTCAGGTCATGCTGAATCCAAAATCATGTCCATTGTGTACCTTTTGTAATTCTAAGTGTCAGAAAGTCAGATTATCCAGGATATGCTCACTGACCAAAGCCCTATGATTCATGAACCAAGTCACATCCAGTTTCAAAACACCAAGATTGTGATGGTGAAAACACTCAGCTACAGGCTTCTAAACAGAACTTCAATAACCAGTGGGTGACATCTTGGTGGCTACATCCATCTTTTATACCGTCTCTGTGGTTAAAAGACACGTTTTACAGCCATCTGCATCACTTGTGTCTGAGAGGAATAGAAATAGACTGCCATTCTGATATTTTAAAGAATTTGTAAGAAAGATACAAGATTTTTGGTACTGGAAGGTGTCAGTTTCTTTCTGTAACTGGAATTGGTCAACTCATGTTGATCTTTATTCACACCTACCTTTGGCTCATGTCTGCTTGTTGGGTATTTCTCCACCCAGGAACTTTCACCTTTAATGTACTGGGAGACCAGTTTGTGAACAAGGTGGGCATGGCACTGCGACTTCTCATCTGGTTAGAAAACAAAATTGCCTTAATCTTCATACTGAACGTCAGGTCACATTTCATGTAACCAAAGAACATTAATTTAGCTCGGCAGGCAGGATGAAAAGATGTAGATGATGAGCATCCAATAAATTTTAAGTCATGCAAGTGCTTCTTGCATTTATTTGCTTACCATCCAGTTCATGCTTAAAAGTGATGTGTGTTACTTTCTGCTCACTGTCAGCCTCCCTTCCTTCAAAAGCAAAAGAAATAAAAAGGTCATTAGAGAACTTAAAATTGGCAAACCACCAGAAGTGAGAAAAAAACCCCCCTCACTTTTAATATCGTTAAAAGGTTTTGTGAACACTGAGATGAGGTAAACATATAGAGATCAGTCATAGTAACTGACTGTATGAGAAAACATAAAAAATAGATACCATTCAACTTTTCAAACTCCAGCTGCAGATGCATGGTCTCATAGAGGAACGTGTAGACTCTGAAGTTGTCCTTCATCTCGCTGAGCTTCCATTCATTCATCCTAAAGTAAACGATGTACAAAACCGGATTTACTTCAATATATTCCTATACAGAACTAGACTTAAGCTGTAAAAACACTGAGTACAGAAACTGACATATTCAGAATGCCCATGTGACTCTCCAGGTTCTTCGTCTCTGCTTGAAGCCTTTTGACTTTACTTGAATTTTGCTTCTTCTGCATCTCTAATTCAGATATTTGTCTGTGGCAGGAACAAAGAAAACCACTGATATAAAAAAAAGACTTGTAACAACACATGAAATTCAACATTCAATGCAAAATTCAGTGGAAAAGCTACTTCATTTCCACCCACCTCTCATTCTCAGCTGTCCTCTCAGCGACTCTCTTCATTTCTGTTAAAGAAAACAAATAAAAAAAAACACACAAAAAAAACAAAAACACACTTGTGACTTATTCAATTGAATTAAGATTTAAAAAAAACCCATAAACAAATCAAATGGTAATTAGTTACCTTCCTGCAGTGATTTCAGACTGGCTTTGTGTTCAAAGCCTTTTTCTTCAATTGCATCAAGTTCTAAATGAAGGAAAATATGTTAGGCTGTAGCAACACATCCACTCTTATGCTCTCAAAGAAAGCTGACAAGTCATCAACTTCCATGTAAACTATGGGCGACCACGGCAACCTGCTATCGACCAAAGCAATCACAAAGTGGTTTTTGGTGCAGCGCCCTGTTTGTGACTCACTTCATCCTGAGACAGCCAGCAACCACTCGTCAACTGATCAAAAACACATTTTCACGAGCTACTGGAGGTTATCAGGTAGTTGATAACACGTCTCTAGGCTTGTGAGGCTGAGGCATTAAATCAATATCTCCAAAATGCGCAAACTTGATGGTATCACAAACAGGAAAGTCATGTTTTTACTGTAGCTATACCTGTTTCTAATTCACCAATACAGTCATCCAGAGTTTTTATCATCTCCTCTGCTGCCTGAATTCTTCCTCTCAACTTCTGCTGCTCCTCCTGGGGAAAAAAAAGAAACATGTCAATTACATTTTACATTCCAAGAAGTCCCCAATTTCACACTTCAGTATTTTTTCAAAATGTGTGAACGCTCTCACCAGATTTGCCTGCACAAGATTTGAGTACAGCACCTCCTTCATTTCATGTGACTGAACTTTACTTGTTTTTCTGAAGAAGTTATTTCTCTCTTTAAGTTTAGTACCAAAAGATTTGAGCTGTTGATTAAAACAAATACAACATGGGTCAAATGTGAGAACACATGCCAAATTCATGTTACACCCAAGCATGCAGTAAAGGAGAGCAGCTAAGTAAAAAATACAGTACAATCAGCACAAACAACAAATCGGAAAACAAATCACACAGTGAAAAGTAAATAAAATTATTCTTTGATACCTCTTTCTCTGAAGCATATCTCATATCTTCCCACAAACGTCTATTGACAGTAATAAGAAGTTTGTCTAGATCCCGCATTCGCACCTTCAGCCTAGAAAGAGGACAAAACAGACATGTTTTTGAGCTTCAATTGTAACATCAAAAATTAAACATAAACCGAACTGTGCAATTTTGAACTCATATTTGAGCATGTAAGCTACACCCAGTTTTTCTCGGGATTCATGATTTTTTTAGGCTGTGCTAGCCTAAAAAGACAGCATCCACTAATGGAAATAAGACTACAAGGTCAGATGAATACATTTTTATAACTACTAAACATTGTCTTAGGTTTTTCTTTGTAAGCCTAATCACATATACTATGTATGTTATAAAACCTGAAGTGTGCATACCCTTCAACCTTTTCCGTGAGGTTAAAGACGTCCGTCTCATAGACCATCTGTTTAGGATGACTGATATGCTTGCCTTTCAGTAAATCCATTGGTGTGGCCTCTGTGTCAGACAAACCCTGCAAAACCAAAATGGTCACAGCGTATTATTTGTATTATATATAAAAAATATATATACATTTTTCCCCCCCTTTTTTCAACATAGAAGATTTGCCTACTCTGCCAGGAAGGACACTCTGCCGTGGATTATGGATGACAAAGTCAATGCCGAAGAGTCTGAAGAGCTCCAACACTGTTATGGTGCCATCTTCCAGTTTCTGTAATTAAAATGTGATCAAATGTGAGACGTGGAAAACGCACATTTTCAAAAAAGAAAACCAAAATAATTGTTTTTTAAAAATAGGACCTCATACCTTCTGTACATCAGTAGCATTGTCCTCAAGCTGGGATTCAAACAGGCTGTGCTTAAAAGCTAGGAAAACAAAACAAAGATGTTTTATAATAACTGTGTCAAAAAAAGGATTTAATGTCAGAAAAAAACAAACAATATACAATTAAGGATCTTAATGATAAACATTAATGTGAAACATAAGAACTTACTTGACTCAGAGGCAGTGCTGCATTTGATGCTGGCTGTGTGACTGCTGGAGCTGTCTGTTGTCTGTGCAGTCAGGGGAGCTGTAGTTATGTTACTGTCACACTCTACAACATCGGACTGCAATGCATGGGAGGAAAGAAAACACAAGTGGGAAAAAAAAGAAACTGCATTATAATACAGAGAAAAATCCAGAATAAAAGTCACAACTAATAGTACTGCATGCAACTGTTTTCATTCACTAATTAGTTCCAAAAAATTGACAATTCTGTTTTAGACACAGTTGGGATCCCTCAATGAAACTCAACAAAACCTAATCCGGTTTCAAATTTAGAAGCCCAGTATGAGCATAACGGATTGTGTTCTCTTCATACAGTAGAGAAATCTGACCTACCATTTCAACAGTGTCGCAGGACACTTTCATTCTCTTCTGATCCTCCATGTTGGTTTTATCTTCTGGCATAAATCTCTTTTGTCCCTGAACAGGGTTAATAAAGTCCTCTTCAAATACACCATCCTCTAAAGGCTCAACCATGTTGACCTCCCGAGATTTCTGAGGACTCCTGGTGTCTACTATTTCTGACATATCTTCATAGCTACCCAGCTCTTCGTCGTAGATATCACTCACATCTTCATTAAAGTTTTTCAGCTCATTGGCATCACTGACAGTGACTGTCCTCGTATGTTCTCCTGCAGATTTAGCTTTTTTTGAATCATCAGGTTTGGATTTTTGGGGCAGTTTCGGCTTAAAGCCTCCCAGTGAAATTCTTGACATAAGCTGTTTGGTCTTTGAATTGAAAGGAGTTGTAGCGCCACAGGGATGTTCTGCTTCTGTATCAGTGTTTCCCATTTCCATTGCAGGTTCTGGCTCTGCTACAGCAAAAGATATGGTTTTATCCTTTGGGTATTTCTCAAGGTTCTGCTCCAAATGTTGCAAAGGTGCTGTGCAGCTATCCATTACAACAGCACTGGGAGCTACATTTATCATGCAACTCAAACGCCTTACTTTTGACTGGAGATCAGCTAAACTCATTCGTCTAGACTTTTGTGAATCAACGTCTTGGTTATCAGCACTGTCTGAATGCATTTTCATATCCTGTGATATAGGAGAAGTTGTAGTTATTGGTCCAGGTTTTTCTGTCATCTCTTTTTTGTTTGACTTAAGAGACTCTGTCACATTAATATTTTCCAAGCCATCCGGATTAGGTAACCCCAAATCACCATTCCTCTGTGATGTAATCCCAGTTTGTTTCAAATACTCTGAATTAGGATCTTGTGTTGAGGACAGACACTGAAGGGGCTCATCTGTGCACGTTTGACCCAAAATACAGCCTGTTTGAGCTTCAGTCATATCCATGCTTGCATTGATTTCTGGACTGTCTGTCATGGTTCTATTTACTGGCTGCTCTTTGAAAGATGAAACCAAACCTGGAGCTTCATTTTCAGTATTAATGACAGGTTTCTGTGTTGTAGGGTGTACCATTAAGTCCTTTGGGTCAGTAGCTTTTTGAGGGGATGGTGTATCATTGTCCTGTGTTTTAATATCAACCCAAGGGTTACTTGTTTTTGACAAGTTTTTAAATTCTTGATCTAAATCATGTGCTGAAGAAGATGCGTTTCCAGGCAGATCACAGGTCTCATTACAAAAATCCTGGTTTTCCTGGATGGGTGGACTTTTTTCCAATGGTAGTACTGAGTCTGATGCTGAAACACTGGGAATACTTATAGTGAGGCACTCCATCATATCTGTGGCTCCATCATTTGCAGCAGTCCTCACTGTTTTCTCTTC
This sequence comes from Bujurquina vittata, assembly GCA_015106715.1. Classification (NCBI taxonomy): domain Eukaryota; kingdom Metazoa; phylum Chordata; class Actinopteri; order Cichliformes; family Cichlidae; genus Bujurquina; species Bujurquina vittata. Next base: position 8,922 of record VUQK01023161.1, on the reverse strand, counting down.
AAAGGTAGGAGGAAAGTCCACATTTTGACGTAGCTTCATGTCAAAATCAGTAGCAATGTTCACAGTGTGACTTCGTGTCACATCTATGGTTGCATCATCTGTATCGAATCTCACTGTTTTTTCTCCATTCAGAGGTAAACTGTGATCGGTCTGCATGTTTAGATCTGTGGCAATGTTCACAGTGTGACTTCGTGTTACATCCATGGCTGCGTCGTCTATACTGAACCTCAATGTTTTATCTCTGGTAGCAAGTGAGAGGTCTGCTTCTTGGTGCGGCTGCAGCCGTAAATCACCGATAATGTTCACAGTGTGACTTCGTGTTACATCCATTGCTGCATCGTCTGTACCGAACCTCACTGTTTTTTCTCCATTCAGAGGTAAACTGTACACTGTCTGCATGTTTAGATCTGTGGCAATGTTCACAGTGTGACTTCGTGTTACATCCATTGCGGCGTCATCTGTACTGAACCTCACTGTTTTTTCTCCATTAGCCTGTAACAAGTCTGCATTTTGGCGCGACTCCAGGCGTAAATCACTGATGATGTTTACAGTGTGACTTCGTGTAACATCCATAAGGGCTTCATCAGCAGTAAACCTCACTGTCTTCTCTTTGTAATCATCTGCGACATCAAGCTTGACCTGAGGAAGGCAGTGTAGCAGAGCAGTTCAGTTGATTTTTTTTTTTTTTACAGAACTTTGGGTTAAAATGTGCTACTCAGTCCATAAAAAAACATAATAAAAAAAAAGGCTTTGATGTAAAAAGAACACCAAAATGACCCTCTTTCTCTATATAATTTGATTAATTGTTAAAATTAAAGGTATTATCTAGTGCAGTTACTGATTAAAACTAAGACGAAGAAAGAGATAAAGATGTGTTTACTCTCACCTGATGTGCTTGCACCTTTTTGCTTTCAGAAGGCTTCAGAAAGGTTTCTATAGCAAAGGGAAAATGGGAAAAATGAGTGAGAAGCAGCTACCTGATCATAATATCAACATGAAGCAGCTATCTGAACATAATGCCAACATGTAATAAATATTAAACTTAAATGAGTACTTTTTACATTTCCTATGGAGAGAAAAAAAGGGCCAAAAGTTTGCCGTTTTCAAACCTTTACAGCTGGATGATCCAGTTGCTTCACTGCTCTGCCAGTCTGCTTTCCTCAGGTTGCCACTTTGGGAGTACATGCCTTGTATGGGAACAGGATCCCTAACACAATCATCTGTACCTTGGCCTGTCTGAGCTTCTACTCTATCTGTGCCCACATCCCCTACCAAAATGTAGCCTGTTTGAGCTTCAGTCATGTCCATGGTTATGTCTTCTGGACAGCTTGCATCTCCATTAGAGGTGATCATAGGTTTAATGTTGGAGGAAACTGCAAGGTTGAATCCTGGATCCAAACTGTGCAGTGACAAAGAGGTGTTCCTAGGGAGACCACATGTTTTGCTGTCTTGTTTCTTCCCAGGATTAAATGAATCTGGCACAAAATTTCTGGCAGTGTTTACAGTGAGGCCATGGCTCTCATCCATAGTACTAGATGGAGTGAACATCAAGGGTTTCTCTTTAGCAGGTAAAACGTCTAAATTTTGGTCAGACTGTAGTTGCAACTGAGTGATGTTTATAGTGGGACTTCCTGTCAAATCCATACAGGCATAATCTGCAGAAAATCTCACTGTTTTCTCGCCGCAGTTGTTCTCAGTGTCAGGTTTGTTCTGTGGATGGCAGCAAAAACGCTCTGAGTAGACAGCCACAGAAAATATCCATCTTGATATGACCATTTCAGATGGCATTAAAAGCTCAAAAGTCTTATAGACCAACTAGAATATGTTTTACATTATGCAGTAAAAGAAAACTGAAATTCACTACTAAAAAAATGGGAAATATTTAATCACCTGATTTTTTAGTCCCTTTAAATATGAGGCTTCCATACCTAAAATGGAATGGAAGAGGGGAATAAATTAAATTGATTAGTTGGTTAATATAATTTTATTTTTACTGTTTTCTTACATTTTATAACCAATCAATTAATAAAGAAAATTATGTGCAAAAGACTAAGTGCATATATGTAATTAATAACTAAAATAACAGTTAATGAACTCGATCCATTTCTCATGTTATCTATGAACCTGTTATATAGTGTTTTGTAAGAGGACCTATGCTTATTTCCACCTTCTACTACTACTAGAGGAGCTTTCTGTGGTTTACAGTTTATATTTTCTTTTCTTCCGGGTCTTGGTTCACCTCTTTAGTTCATCCATTATCTGAAACTCTGTTTAAACTTCTCTCCATTCAAGGCAACTTTATTTATTTGCCCCCTCACAAACAGCAGGGTTTGAACAGCACCTTACCTTTACGGTCAGATAATTTGAGTGCTTCACTTTTCCGCTGTCCCGAAGTAGTATCTGCTTTCTTGACGCTTTCACAGCGGGCGTACATGTCTTGCGGGGGAATAAGAAACTGAAAAGGATCATCCACGACACCTTCCAAAATGTGGTCTGTCTGAGCGCCTGTCGTGTTTGGTCCATCATCAGGACACATTGTAGCTCCTTTAAAAGGGTCTCTAATATTTTGAGTGGTATTTAGCAGCCAATTCTCTTTATCAATTTCTGCCGGCTTTTTCTGAAGAACCAATGGACCACAGGCGATGTTCACTGTGTGACACCCAGTCATGTCCATAAACTCGTCATCTGCAGCAAACACTATTGTTTTCTCTTTGCATTCATTGTATGCATCAGAGCTGACCTGAAGAACAGAACACATGCAGTTACTACATGCTAAAACTATATTTTGCTATATTAATAAGCATTTAAAGACAACATTTTTAAACAATGCTGTTAACAGCAAATAAAGATTAAAGACAAAACCTCCCATATGTGACTTATGCATCCGTTTTATTTAATATAAATTTTATTTTTCTTTATTTTTTTTCCACAACTTACCTTAGGTCTTTGATGAGCAATAGGTACGGGAGGATTTATCAAGGATCCCTTATCTAATAATTAAAAAGTGAAAAGCAATTAGATGCCATTTAAAACTGTATTCAATCAACATTAAAACTGATGATGCATAAAAATACTGGAATGCATGAAGGGATAGTTCCCCTATTGTGGGATGAGATGGCAAGATATTTATAAAAAAAATGGCCTAAACTGAAGCAACAGAAGTCAGACACATAGATTTGTAGTCTCCATGTGGCATCCCATAATTCAACTCAGTACTTTGTATCATTTATAAGATAATGTGCAAATGCTGGGGAGTTCTTTAAGTTTAGTGAAACTAGACACACATTTAAATTGTACCTTTTGGGTCAGTTAATCCTGAGGTGATACTGCTCTGCTGCAGCTTCATCTGTGAGTGGGCGTACATGTCTTGAGTAGGAAAAAGACACTGGAAAGGATTATCATCATCATCGCCACAGACTCCCAGAATACGACCTGTCTGCACTTCGGTCAAATCCATGCTCACATCATCTTTTGGACAGAGTGCACTCCTACAAGATGATTCGCCGATCTTCCTGGTGTTATTTAGTGACTTCTCCATCAGAGCAGAAACAAAAACTGGAATTTGATTCTCTTTATCTAGATCAGCTCTTTGTGTTTTAATCTGGGCCACAGACCCATTTGTTTCTTTAGAGGATAGTCCAGCAGGGAGAGTCAGTCCGATGTTCGCAGCATTAGTGCTCTGAACACTTGGTTTAGAGAGACTTGCAAGGAAGTTTTCAAATCCAGGATCCAAACATGGCAATGGCACACCTATACCCACATTTTTGCTGGTGGATAGTGATTTATCACCTATAAATTGTTTTCCTCCAAGAGCTGGTAAAATGTCATAATTATCAAGGGGTATGTCTTCAGGTATTTCTGAACCAATGTTTATAGTGTGGCTTTGGGTCATATCCATGACTGCATCTTCTGAGGAAAACATCACTGTTTTCTCCCCAAAGTCATCCCCAGTGGCCTAATAAAAGGTAAATAACTTTGCATCAATTAATTATTACTAAATTAAAAAAAAAAAGTCAGATAATATTTTGAAGTATTATAATAGCATAAATATAATGCAAACCTTAAACAAGTCCCACATGACATCAGGGACTAGTAAAAGACAACACTGAAAAAACTGTAAAAAACAAGAGACTTCAAATTTACCGTATCCCTTTGTTGTAGAGGAGCATTCAAAAGGGTTTCCATACCTGCATTTGGAGACCTGAATTTAGTAACAACAATCTTAAACTTCAGTAAATAATTTAGGCAGTTCTATTGAAAAAATATCCCTACCAATGATATGATGCCTCCCATCATCAGCAACTCCCACCTGGACCCTTGTGTAAAACAATCCAAAGCATTTATGTTAAAAGACACATTTGACTCTTTTGTTAAGACTTGTCAGACCTTGAGGGCTCATTTCACCTTACCTATTTTGTGGTGTTGCTGGTCCTGCTGTAGAATGAAAACAACTAAAATTATAAAACTGCTTAAAGTTTTAAAAATTACATTCTCATACATAATACATTACATACTTGCTGTTATTAACTCTTGAAAAGGGCTTCGGACAGGGGAGGCATTTTTGGCATCCCTATAAAGAAAAAAAATGCTGGTTAGGTTGATTTGTGGTTAGGTTCGTTGTGTAAAAGGACTCTTTTCTTTGCAACTCACCTGGAAAACAGAAGAACGTCATTGGCAGGGGCAAAACTGACTCGCCTTGAATTCCGCTTTTCCACAGATCTGGCACATTCCATCTAGGAGGAAAAAAAAAAGGGTAAATGATATCACTAAGTGTTATTTTTTTTATGCTTAAGGGATGTGCATTGCCACAGCCAGGTGGAAATCTTATATCACACTCTCTGTTTACCACATTTTCCTGCTGCTCTTGATCAAGGGACATGGCTGATTTCCGTGATACTTTTAAAATCTGAAAGTCACAAGTTGCAAACAGTTTAGTACAGGTCACTAATTTGTTCACAAGTAAAGAAAATGACAGAATTCATATAGTTACTGACCGAGGAAAGACGGCGCCTAGAAAATCCACTGCCCTCACTGTAACACGATGCATGAAACAATAAAAATCAATACATTTGTTAACATAAGATGTAAAGTAAGGATGTTCTGATATTGACTTTTAAAAACAAAACAAAACAAAAAAAAAACACAGTAATTTGCACTCACCTATTCCTTGAAGGATCCAGAGGCTCCATCTTCAACTGTAAGAATTTAAAATAATGTTTTAGACAGAGGGTCTCTTGTGGGTCTATGAGGAAACTTAAGCAGACAAGATAAGACCTTTCTAGCTTGAAAGACAAAATTTTTGGCTTGCGTATCAAATTAAGCTCCAGAGAAGCTCTTTGTCTCATTTTTTGGCTTAAAAAAACCTTAAAAACACAGCAATCACAGATAACTGATATCACCGCAGTGGTTAGGAGCATTTTGTGTTAACCCAGACTTTCTGCACACATAAAAAGATGCCATTTGAAGCACCATGTGACTTTTCTTCTGCATGAAACGGATCAGCTGAGTGCTGCCTACACCAGTCAAATATATTCGTAGATGAACGGGTGATATAGACCTATTCAGAACATATGTATCAGTAACATGCAACACTGTTGCTACAGATAGAGATGCTGGAGGAAAATCATTAATCTTGTAAAATCAATAGTTATACAGTCATGTTAAAAATAAAGTTTCAACAGTAGACGCCAAAGTTTGAAAAAAAGGCGTGGTTCATTACCACCAGTGGTTTCGGGTGAAACCTCTGTAAGACCTCGCCTCACCCTTTCATATAACCTACCGAGGCCACCTGAAGCAGTGCGATTGTGGGTTGAGGCACCTGGGAGGAGATCTTCTTTTTAAAGCGCCAAAGAGAGCTGTGCATAAACAAACGCCATTGCCAACAAACCTCAAAAAACCGAAACAATGCTGTAAAGAAGAGTGGGCCAAAACGATGTGAGAAACGCATGATGTTAAAAAGAAAACAATCACTTCAAGCTATTGCTGCTAAAGGTGGTCCTACGAGTTACTGAATCGTGGGGTGTACTTTAGTTTTTTGACTGCAATGAGTCCTGTGAAAACTTTCTTCTTCATGCGACTGCAAGTCATGCTGATTAGCCAGGTAAAAAGAGCTAAAAAAATAAATAAAATGCTCAGCGTACATCGCTACCCCATAGCGCACCTGTCAGGTATGCAAAAGTAAAGCCACAGTTCTCCAGCAGCCATAAATGGGAATGGGCCTCCACGGCATGATAACACACAGACCTGTCATTTAATCTGTCTGGAAAAGGAAATTTGACCTTACGATCAATATCATCGCAATAATCATCGCTAGCACAACTAACATTTGATCCAATAGGCTCAGCCTCACTTCGGCAAATTTTTGCAAGTCATGTTTTTAAAATTAAACCGATAACTCTGGCGTTATTGTTAGCTTCCCATTCACAAAATCAAATACTAAACACCAAAGAAGTATAATAGCGCTCACCTTGCTTCTGCTGCTGCGTGCAAATTTCCTGCGTTCCAAGACACATGCGTTTTTTTATTACTTGTTAACTAACTTGACACCATTTTCAAGTTAGTTAACAAGTTATCTTTAAGTGCATTTCATATGCAAACAATCTGAAGCTAACGGGAGCGTACCTCGATGCTAACGTCTTGAGTTTTGAATTTAGCCGCCTTCACGCATGCGCACTGAGGTTCTCCTTTTCTTTTTGTTCATTTTTCTTTTTAACAGAATTATCGTGAACAGTTTTTCGATTAAAACTGACAAAATTCTAATTCTGTTTTAGAAAAATTACAACTCTTTTGAGGACTTTGAGGACCGAAAATTACTTTTATTTACACAGGAAATAACGTTTAAACCGGAAGTGATCACAGAGGGCGGGATGGTTTTAAAATTTGTCAATTGAGCGTATTTTCAACAGATCTTCAAAGGTAAGCACTGATGTTGTGTTATTGGATCAGATCATATTCAGTGAGCTACTATAACTTAATTGCTTCTTTTTTGATTTGTCGAATTATGTACGGAAGAAACTCCATTGAAAACGGTGTTTTGTGCTCCAAGCTCCTCTAGCCTCCCGAGACGCAGAAGAAAAGGTTTTAATGTTTTGCCTTAAGCATCATGGTTGAAACAAACACGTTGCAGCATGTCACCTGAAGTAGTGAGAGTGTGGGTTGAGGCACCTGTGAAGAGATCTTCTTTTTCAAGCTCTTAAGAGAGCTGTGCATTTATTTTTTTTATCTTCTGTCCCTTGTAATTGACATTGAGTCCTGCTTGATCACCGAATAAAGTAATGTAATGATAGTGTTTTGGTCTAAGTAGGGCCACAATGATGATATCCAAAGTACATTGTGGATAAGAAGTAATGTGTAAGCTAGGGTTCTGACGTTATGGGATTTGGTTTTGCTGGCACAAACTGCCATGCAGTACATGTAAAAGTAATCCGCTAAACACGGACCTTGCAGATTGAGGCAGTCTTGTTGCACTCTGTGCAACCTCTGAGAGATCTCAACTTCCAAAGGGCATTATTCTTTCTCTCTTTGAGAGACATCAAGCTACTTTGTTAATTTGATGGACTACCTAATCTTGAAGAATCTGTCTTGAGTTATTCCATTGGCCATGAGACCCCAGTATATCTAGCTCCTTGGGTAATTGAGTCATGTCGTGAACACAGATATGCTGAAGAATGTTTTCAGTTTTTAAGGCTGCCCTCAGTGATGAGCACCTCCATTTGGTTTGTGGGTTTTCTTCAAAAACCTGGTTGCCTATTTACAACTTGATGTAATCAGAGGCCCTCAAATCTCGGTGGTTGTGAGCACTGTTTTCATGTTTCATGTTAAAAAACAATTTCAATAGGGGTCAACTTCAATTGAGTGGTAGTGGTAGGATTTAATGAACTTTCATCAAATATATTATTAATTAGACCTCTCTTAAACAGAGTGCAACAAGGTTGCCTCAATTTGCTGAGGTAATTGAAAGCGTAGATATGTAGATGAACGGATGATTCCCTTCAGAGGCTGGTCTCCTGTATGGCACCTTGTTCCAGGGAAACCAAATCCCACCACTTCAGAGCCCTAACTTACAAATATTTCTTATCCATAACAAAGGGTGAGTGCTATCACTTTGTCTCTACTCAGGCTCCGTGAAAGCTGGAGCTCCTCTTAAGTTCCTTCTCAATCGCATCTCCTGAAAACTCTAAGTCAGACTCCCCTTCCACAGTTTTCAGAATAAAATAATTTCTATCTCTTTCAGCCCTCTGTTTCCTGAAGTATGGACACAGGTTAAAAACAAGAGGTAGTAAGTCGTGCTGGGCGATATAGACCAAAAATAATAACACAATATTTTTTAGCTGAATGGCGATATACAATATATAGGAGATGTATTTTTTCTCCCCAAAAGGTATAAATAAAAAGGCACTTCTGAGTCACACGGGCACTTTTTTTAAACATTCAGCTGTAGATGTACATGAGAAATTGCTCAAAAATAAACTTTTGGCATATTTAAATAATAATGCTTCTCAAATAAATCAATGCTTTTTCCCCTCCATAACAAAACACTCACAGCTCTGCTATTAAAATGTAAACAGAAAAGATACTGAGCAAAAACAGCAAAAGGCTGATTTATTCTTTAAAAACAGTCTGCAGTGAAGTAGACTTCACCAAAGTACTTCCTCCTGTGTGTACTCCTGGACAGCCAGTACTCTGTGCAAATAACAAAACATGTAAACAGACTGAATGAACAAAATTCCTTCAGTCAGAAGGTTTCTTGCTAGCTCAGTAAATCCACATACATATGCACCGACGTATTACAGCAACGGGTCCACCTGCTCGGTGTCTGCGTCACGAACACATGAAAAACTTCCGTTATTAAGGTCATGTGACTTAAGGTACAACCCAACAGCCAGGTACTCTTGGGGATCCGGGCGACGCCAAAGCGTAACA